>MU776480.1:13210-31098 GCA_026770625.1 Nicotiana glauca
ACCCCTCCATCAGTTTTCTTCTCCAAGCATCAATAACCATCTGACCTTGAGAACCTTTAGCCATGAAAGACCCCTAGGCATCACAGCTTCAACCGCAATAGATACGACCCCCCTTCACCTTCCTCGCTACACCCCACCTCCAAACACCAACAGAGCTCACCTCTCAATACACCCATCAACAGCCTCATCTCCACACCAAATCAGACCCTTCATCCGTTCTGATTCTTCATCAGCTTCCTAATAAAAAAAAATGACCAGCACCCTAGAATATCCAGCGACAGCCATGGCTGAGAAACTCCGACGAGTCACCAAACAATAAGCAAAAATCGAACTCCGGCGTAAACCAGCCCTTGTGACGTTCAAAACTGTCGTCCAAGCTCAGTCGAGTTGAATCCGACGGGAGTCCGACGAGTTTCCAGGACTGGTCGTAGTTCGTTCGAGGTTTCAGACGAAGCTTCTGGTTTCCGGTTCGAGTTCAGTCCGTTATTGGGTTTCCAGACAAATAGCATTCCAATTATGAGAGAAGAATCTATCTTCACTGTATAATACACTTTGATGTAAGAGCCTGCTCCAAGAACACAAATCTTTTTCTACTGATCCAATAGTATGTTTCTCTTCTCACTCTCTGTGTTAAACTAAATGAATGATTCTGAAAAAATAACAACTAGTAGCTTGTTTTATATATGGAAAACGCTCAATCTTTGATTAATTGTGATTTCTTTTGCCAACCCCATTTCTGGAAAATTTCTTCTTTGGTTAATTCAATTGTTGATTCTGGATTTAAGTAGTGTTTAGATAGGAGCTAGTTTCCTTGTGTATGTGTTGATGGCTGACAGTAGGCATTATGGTTTTAAGTTTAATATAAATATTGATTAATTTGTTATTATTGGTAGGTTCAATCTTGTTTCTTTGTGCGATTTTTTTGAAATTTGCCCACTACTTAGATTATTGTGGTATTATACCTATTTGTGCTATTTTAAAAAATTAAGCAAACAAATTCTTTGTTTTTTAAATTCTTGGAATGTGATTGCTAATGGCTAATTTTGTATTATGGATTACCTGTTACAAAAAGTGAGAATATGCTGATCGTAAAAAAAAGGGTTGTTTTGTACTATTTGTGTATTGATACTATTTATTATCGTGGTTGTGGACACATTTGCGTGACATGATTACGATTTCTATAAAAAAAATCGGAGTATGCGTCACGCAACTTCGGCCAAACTTTTCTTAAAAATAATAAAGTGTTATTAGTTGTGGACATGTTCGCGTGACATAATTTTTGACGCACCAAACAAATGGATATGCGTACGCGTAACCCGTGTAAAGATAACTTTTTCTTAATTAAAAGCGGTAAAAGAAGTAAAAGCATATAGGTTCTAAAATCAGTAATTAGACAATATAATAGGCCAATAATAACAATTGAGCGACCGTGCTAAAACCACGGAACCCGGGAATGCCTAACACCTTCTCCCAGGTTAAAGAATTCCTTACTCGGATTTCTGGTTCGTGAACTGTAATACAGAGTCAATCCTTTCCTCGATTCGGGATTCGAACCGGTGACTTGGGACACCATAAATCTTCCAAGTGGCGACTCTGAATCTTTAATAAATAAATCCGGTTTTGATTGTCCTTTAATTGGAAAAACTCCCTTTACTACACCCTTCACGGGTGCGGTAGTGCAAAAAGGAGGTGTAACATGAGTTATCAGATTGGGTTCGTGAGTGATAATTGGTCAGGCTTGCCTAGCTATATGGTTGGGCGCCATCACGACCGGGATTGGGGTCATGACACGGATCCGGAACTATGATTTGACGGTCCCGAGGGATCCGTAGGAAATTATGGGACTTGGGCGTATGCCCGGAATCGAATTCCGAGATCCCAAGCTCGAGAAATGAATTTTTAAAAGAAATTGTTTTTCTAAAATTTATTTGGAAATTTGAAATGAAAATGGATTAGAAAGCGTTGGTATCGGGCCCATATTTTGGTTCCGGTGCCCGATACAGGTCTTATATGTGGTTTAAGCGCTTACTGTGAAATTTGGTTGAAATTGAACGTTATTTGACGTGTTTCGGACCTAAATCTCTAAGTTTGAAAAATTAAAGAAGTTTGAGGAAAAGTGATGATTTTGAGGTTTGATTCCTCGTTCATGATGTTATTTTGGCGATTCAATCGCACGGTTGAGTTCTTAGGATGTTGTTGAGTTAATGTGTGTGTTTGGTTAGGAGCCCTGAGAGCTCGGGAGTGTTTCGGAGGTGTTTCAGAGTGTTTCTGGACTTAGAAAAATTACAGAAATCTCAGTTCTGGTGTTCTGGTATTTAGTTCTATGCGATCGTATAGGTTGCTTCGCGATCGCATAGTATAGTCTTCCAGGTGCCCACATTTGTTCTATGTACACCCTTCCGCGATCACATAGGTTTGTAAGCTCCTTCAATGCGAACGCAATTCCTACCCCGCGTTCGCACTTCGTTAAAGTCCAAACCTGGACTGCACATGTTTTTCCTCTATGCGTTCGCAACGTGCCTTCCACGATCGCAATGTTTTACTCCCATTTACCCTATGCGAACGCAATGCCTTATCCGCGATCGCATAGATAATTTTTACCCAGTGATTTTTAAAGTTCAAAACAGAACCAGTGATGGGATATTTCACATAATACACACGAGTTCATCTTCCCCACAACCCATAGGCGATTTCTAGAGATCCCCTTCACCAAAGCTTCTTGGGTAAGTATTATTTAACTTGTTTCCTTCAATTTCCTTCATCATTTATCAAATTCCTAAGCTCAAATCATGTAATCTAGGGTTGAAATTGGGGGAAATGGGTAGAACTAGGGCTTCTTAATTTTCTTTGATTTAGACATCATTTTGGGGTCGGATTTGAAAATAAATTGTATATTCGGGCTCGTGGGGGAATGGGTGATATGAATTTGGTCCGAACCTCGTATTTCGACCAAGCGGGCCCGGGGTTGATTTTGGAATTTTTGGAAAAAAGGTTGGGAATCTATATTTAGGCATTGGGTTTGATTTGTGTAGCTATTATTGATATTATAAAGTCGTTATTTCATAGATTCGATTGAGTTGGAGCCAAATTCGAGAGGGAAAGCGGTCGTTGTGGATTGATTTAGCCATGGAAGTTGAGGTACGTATTTGGTCTAACTTTGGCTTGAGGGAATAGGAGTATAGTATTATTTGCTAATTGCTATTTCTCGAGTACGGTGTATAGGCATGGTGACGAGTATCTATACACTGGTGTCGAGCATGACCGTGAGTCCTAAATTGCTAAATTATCGAATTCTTGATATTTTTTTTTGTTTATGAGGACTTGGTTGGGAATCATTAACACTGAGCGAGTAATTGTTGAGACTGAATATTGATTTTATTGTGTTAAGTAAACATTGAATAAGTTTAGTTATAGATGGATCTCCCTTGCCGGGATAGCTTATCATATTATCATGTTCCCTTGCCGGGATAGTATATTATAACATCTTTCTCCCTTGCCGGGATTATTTTGTGTATTGTGTTGAAAGAAATGAGATCGTGTGGCACGCCGACCACGAGATATTATGAAATGGGATCGTGTGGCACGCTGACCATGAGATATTATGAAATGGGAGCGAGTGGTATGCCTACCACGTGATGTTATGAAATAAGATCGAGTGGTACGCCTACCACGTGATGTTATGAACTGGGATCGAGTGGTACGCCTACCACGTGATATTATGAAATGGGATCGAGTGGTACGCCTACCATGTGATTTTATAAAATAGGATCGAGTTGCATGCTTGCAACGAGAGGAAATTGAAACAAGCGAAGTGGTTTATTTTCCCTTATTCTGTGTTAGAAGAAATCAGATGTAGTTTCTTTTGTTATTCCTGATATTTCGTTTTATCTGATACCCCATAAGCACGTTCCCCTTCCAGTTTTAATTGCTTAATTTCCGCTGTTAGTTTGTTGTACTTGTATATATATCTGCATAGGTTTATCTGGTAGTCTGATCTAGCCTCGTCACTACTTCGCCGGGGTTAGGCCATGCACTTACCAGCACATGGGGTCGGTTGTGCTGATTCTACACTCTGTGCATCTTTTGCACAAATCCAGGTGTTGGAGCAGCATTTGAGTAGCAGTAGCATTCTGGGAGCGAGCTTTCGGTCCAGGGACATTCGAGATAGCCTTGCCGACGTCCGCAGGCTCGGAGTCCCTTTCTAATTTATTCAGTTTGTTATCATTTGTACCAAAGCAAACCTTTTTATGTTTCATTCAAACCTTGTATGTAGTATTCTCTAGATGTTCGTGAGTATTGTGACACCAGTCTTGGGTAGAGGATTTTGTTAAACTTCTGCATTTCTTTCAGTTAATTATATTTGAGACTTCCGCTTTATCATGTTATGTTTTGTTTTCATTAAATGGACGATAATTGCTAAGAGAAGCAAATTGAGTTGGCTTGCCTAGCTCCTATTAGTAGGCGCCATCACGACTCCCGATGGTGGGAAATCCGGGTCGTGACAAGTTGGTATCACAGCACTAGGCTGCATAGGTCTCACAACTCACGGACAAACTCGGTAGAGTCTGAGGGATCGGTACGAAGACGTTTGTATTTATCCCCAGAGGCTACAGAGTTAGGAAAGTTTCACATTTGTTCTTTCTTGTCGTGCGGTTCTATTTATCAAGTACCAATTGAATTTCTACTCTGTTCCTCCGCAGATGGCGAGAACACGTGCTTCCTCTTCTACCGCGCAGCAGTCCGATCCCCCAACGACAACTCTAGTGGTGGAGCCTCAGGTTGATTTAGAGGAGGAGGTTCCAGCCCCAGCAGTCGCGGTGGGCCCAGCTTAGGTCCCAGAGGGGTTCATTGCCATCCCAGTTCTTCAGGATGCTCTAGTCCAATTGGTAGGCTTCATGGAGAGTATCATTCGAGCAGGTTTGCTTCCAGGAGTTCAACCAGTGGTGGCAGATCAGCCGGGTACAGTGGCTCAGGTCGGGAGTGAGATCACTTTTCAGGAGGCGGCCAAAGTAGGCCATAGAGTTGAGGTGGTCCTGCCACAAGGAGGCGGTCATAGGTCGGATAAGAGGCTCCGTCATGCAGGCAGATTCAGTTGTACCTCGTCTAGAGGTAGGGGTACTTATGGTAGAGGCCATCCTCCCAAGCCCTTTCAGTCAGCCCCCCATGTCACTCATGGTACTTCAAGTGGTCATTCAGGTCGACAGGGTCAACCTCAGTTCCCTCAGCTATAGCGTTCGTGTAGATGTTTTGAGTGTGGTGAGTATGGTCACAACAGGAGGGTTTGCCTGAGGTTGAGGGGTGCTCAGCCGCAGCAGACGAGGTCTTGCCATGCTTGTGGTGATCTGAGGCACATTATTAGGTTTTGCCCTCAAGTTTTGAGCAGCTCTCAGCATCAGAGTTCTCGTGCTATGATTCAGGCACCGGAGGTTCCACAGCCTGCCCAACCAGCTAGAGGTGGTGGCAGAGGTGTTAGAGGTGGAGGTAGAGGCCATCCATCAGCCAGGCCAGAGGCTGAGTCTTCAGGTACAGACATTACAGGTACCATTCTGATTTGTATTAGAGATGCTTCAGTGCTATTTGACTCTGGATCTACGTATTCGTATGTGTCGTCCTATTTTGCACCATACTTGGTCATGCCTAGTGATGCTATGGGTATTCCTGCCTATGTATCTACACCAGTGGGTTATCCGATAGTGGTCGACGAGTGCATCGTTCCTGCGTAGTAGTGTTTGAGGGTCTTGAGACCCACATTGATTTATTGCTCTTGGACTTGGTGGATTTTGACGTTATATTAGGGATGGATTGGTTATCCCAGTATCATGCTATCTTGGATTGTCACGCCAGGACCGTAACCTTGGTTTTGTCGGATTTGCTCCATTTGGAGTGGAGAGGGACCCCATGTCATGCCACCCGCAGTGTTATATCATATGTGAAAGCTCGACGCATGGTCGAAAAAGGGGAGCTTAGCTTATTTGGCGTATGTCCGCGACTCCAGCGTGGAGGTCCCTTCTATTGATTCTGTTTCTATTGTTCGAGAGTTCCCCGAGGTCTTTCCTTCAGACCTGCCCGGTATGCCGCCCGACGGGGATATTGACTTTTGTATTAATCTGGCTCCGGGCACTCAGCCCATTTCCATTCTGCCATATCATATGGCCCCGCCAGAGTCGAAAGAGTTAAATGATCAGTTGCAGGATTTGCTTGAGAAGGGTTTCATTAGGCCCAACGTTTCGCCTTGGGGTGCGCCAATGTCATTTGTGAAAGAAAAAAATGGTTCGATGAGGATGTGCATTGATTACCGGCAATTGAACGAAGTTACGATTAAGAACAAGTATCCACTGCCGAGGATTGACGATTTGTTTGACCAACATCAGCTACAGAGATTCAGAGTTTCTCGGGGTTAGCAGGCTACTACCTTCGATTCGTGGAAGGTTTTTCATCTATTGCAGCCCCGATGACCAGACTGACCCAGAAGGGTGCCCAATTCAGATGGTCAAATGAGTGTGAGGCGAGCTTTCAGAAGCTCAAGACAGCTCTGACTACAGCACCGGTACTGGTTTTGCCCACAGGTTCAGGGCCCTGTACAGTCTATTGTGATGCTCCCCGTATTGGGCTTGGTACAGTATTGATGCAGGATGACAGAGTTATTTCCTATGCTTCGAGGCAGTTGAAGATCCATGAGAAGAATTATCCGATTCATGATCTAGAGTTGGCAGCCATTGTTCATGCTTTGAAGATTTGGAGGCATTATTTATATGGGGTGGCGTGTGAGGTGTACACTGATCACAAGAGTCTTCAATACTTGTTTAAGCAAAAGGAGTTGAATTTGAGGCAGAGGAGATGGTTGGAGTTATTGAAAGGTTATGACGTTACTATTTTGTATCACCTGGGGAAAAGCCAATGTGGTGGCCGACGCATTGAGTAGGAAGTCCGCCAATATGGGTAGTCTTGCTTATATTCCGGTCAGCCAGAGACAGCTTGCTTTGGATATTCAGGCCTTGGCCAATCGATTTGTGAGGTTGGATATTTCTGAGCCTAGCAGGGTATTAGCTTGCACGGTCGCTCGTTCTTCATTATTGGTGCGTATTCGTGATCGGCAGTTTGATGATCCCATTTGTGTGTCCTGAGAGACACGGTACAGAGGGGAGGTGCCAAGAAGGAGACCTTAGATGATGATGGTGTCTTGAGATTGCATAGGCGAGTTTATGTGCCCAATGTTGATGGGATTCGAGAGTTGATCTTAGCGGAGGCCCATAGTTCCCGGTATTCTATTCACTCGGTTGCCGCGAAGATTTATCAGGATCTGAGACAGCACTTTTGGTGGCGTAGGATGAAGAAGGATATATTTGCATATGCGGATCGATATTTGGATTATCAGCAGGTTAAGTATAAGTATAAGAGGCCCGGTGGTTTGTTTCAGAGGTTAGAGCTTCCCGAGTAGAAGTGGGAGAGGATTATATTTCCGATGACCCGGAAGAAGTTTGATGCGATTTGGGTCATTGTTGATAATCTGACCAAGTCAGCACATTTCATTCATGTGGCAGTCTCCTATTCATCCGAGAGGTTAGCCGAGATTTATATCTAGGAGATTGTTCGCTTTCATGGTGTGCTGGTATCTATCATCTCGGACTAGGGTACGCAGTTTACCTCGTGTTTCTGGAGTGCAGTTCAGCGAGAGTTGGGCACACGGGTTGAGTTGAGCACAGCGTTTTATCCTCAGATGGACGGTCAGTCCAAGAGAACTATTTAGATTTTGGAGGATATGCTCCGGGCTTGTGTTATCGACTTTAGAGGTTCGTTGGACCAGTTTTTGCCTTTAGCAGAGTTCGCCTACAACAACAGCTACCAATTCAGCATTCAGATGGCTCCTTATGAGGCCTTATATGGTAGGAGATGTCGATCTCCGGTCGGATGGTTTGAGCCGGGAGAGGCTCGGCTGTTTGGGTACAGATTTGGTTTAGGAGGCCTTGGATAAGGTCAAGATCATTCAAGACAGGATTCGTTCGGCTCATTCACGGCAAAAGAGTTATGCAGATCGTAAGGTTCGAGATGCAGCTTTCATGGTTGGTGAGCAGGTCTTGCTCCGAGTGTCGCCTATGAAGGGCGTGATGATATTTGGGAAGAATGGCAAGCTTAGCCCTAGGTTTATTGGTCCATTTGAGATTCTAGATCATGTGGGAGAGGTGGCTTATAGACTTGCCTTGCCACCTAGATTGTCAGTCGTACATCCAGTGTTTCATGTGTCCATGCTTTGGAGGTATCACGGCGATCCAGCCCACCAGTTGGACAAGGATCTGTCTTATGAGGAGGAGCCGGTAGCTACTCTAGATCGGCAGGTTCGACAGTTGAGGTCAAAGAGTTTTCCTTCAATGTGTGTCCAGTGGAGAGGTCAGCCTCCTGAGACATCGACCTGGGAGTCCGAGTCTGATATGCGGAGCCGTTATACTCATCTATTTCCCGACTCAGGTACTTCTTCTTTTGTCCGTTTGAGGACGAACGGTTGTTTTAGAGGTGGAGAATGTGACGAGCCAAAGGGTCATCACCTGTTTTCTCTCTTTTCTGCACTTTTGAGGCCTTGAAACCTCACTTTTAGTTGTCTCAAATTGTATGCGCAGTCCGGGCGTATAGCCGGAAAGCTTAAATATGAATTCTGTGTAAAAATTGATGAATTTTGACATTAATATGCCTAAAGTTGACTTTGGTCAATATTTTGGGTAAACAGACCCGGACCCATGATTTGACGGTCCCAGAGGGTACGTAGGAAAATATGGGACTCGAGCGTATGCCCGGAATCGAATTTCGAGATCCTAAGCCCGAGAAATAAATTTTTAAAAGAAATTGTTTTTCTGAAATTTATTTGGAAATTTGAAATGAAAATGGATTAGAAAGCATTGGTATCGGGCCCGTATTTTGCTTCCGGCACCCGGTACAGGTCTTATATGTGTTTTAAGCGCTTCCTGTGAAATTTGGTTGAAATCGGACGTCATTTGACGTGTTTCGGACCTAAATCTCTAAGTTTGAAAAAATTAAAGAAGTTTGAGGAAAAGTGATGATTTTGAGGTTTGATTCCTCGTTTATGATGTTATTTTGGTGATTCGATCGCACGGTTGAGTTCGTAGGATGTTGATGAGTTAATGTGTGTGTTTGGTTAGGAGCCCCGACGGCTCGGGAGTGTTTCGGAGGTGTTTCGGAGTGTTTCCAGACTTAAGAAAAATTGCAGAAATATCAGTTCTGGTATTTAGTTCTATGCGATCGCATAGGTTGCTTCGCGATCGCATAGTGTAGTCTTCCAGGTGCCCACATTTGTTCTATGCGATTGCATACACCCTTCCGCGATTGCATAGGTTTGCCAGCTCCTTCAATGCGAACACAATTCCTACCCCGCGTTCGCACTTCGTTAAAGTCCAAACCTGGACTGCACATGTTTTTTTCTCTATGCGTTCGCAACGTGCCTTCCGCGATTGCAATGTTTTACTCCCATTTACCCTATGCGATCGCATAGAGCATTTTTGCCTAGTGATTTTTAAAGTTCAAAACAGAACCAGTGACGAGATATATCACATAATACACACGAGTTCATTTTTCCCACAACCCGTAGGCGATTTCTAGAGCTCCCCTTCACCAAAGCTTCTTGGGTAAGTATTGTATAACTTGTTTCTTCAATTTCCTTCATCATTTATCAAACTCTAAGCTCAAATCATGTAATCTAGGGTAGAAATTGGGGGAAATGGGTAGAACTAGGGCTTCTTAATTTTCTTTGATTTAGACCTCATTTTGGGGTCGTATTTGAAAACAAATTGTATATCCGGGCTCGTGGGGGAATAGGTGATATGAATTTGGTCCGAACCTCGTATTTCGACCAAGCGGGCCTGGGGTCAATTTTGGAATTTTTGGAAGAAAGGTTGGGAATCTATATTTAGGCACTGTGTTCGATTTGTGTAGCTACTATTGATATTATAAAGTCGTTATTTCATAGATTTGATTGAGTTGAAGTCGAATTCGAGAGGGAAAGCCGTCATTGTGGATTGATTTAGCCATGAAAGTTGAAGTAAGTATTTGGTCTAACTTCTGCTTGAGGGAATAGGAGTAGAGTCTTATTTGCTAATTGCTATTTGTCGAATAAGGTGTATAGGCATGGTGACGAGTATCTATATACTGGTGTCGAGCATGACCGTGAGTCCTGAATTGCTAAATTATCGAATTCTTGATTTTTTTTTATTTATGAGGACTTGGTTGGGAATCTTTAACACTGAGCCAATAATTGTTGAGACTGAGCATTGATTTTATTCTGTTAAGTAGACATTGAATAAGTTTGGTTATAGCTGGATCTCCCTTGCCGGGATAGCTTATCATATTATCTTGTTCCCTTGCCGGGATAATATATTATAACATCTTTCTCCCTTGTCGGGATTATTTTGTGTATTGTGTTGAAAGAAATGGGATCATGTGGCACGCCGACCACGAGATATTATGAAATGGGATCGTGTGGTACGCCGACCACGAGATATTATGAAATGGGATCGTGTGGCACGCCGACCACAATATATTATAAAATGGGATCGTGTGGCACACTGACCACGAGATATTATAAAATGGGAGCGAGTGGTACGCCTACCACGTGATGTTATGAAATGGGATCGAGTGGTACGCCTACCACGTGATGTTATGAAATGGGATCGAGTGGTACGCCTACCACGTGATGTTATGAAATGTGATCGAGTGGTACACCTAACACGTAATATTATGAAATGGGATTGAGTGTTACGCCTACCACGTGATATTTTGAGAAATGGGATCGAGTTGTACGCCTGCAACGAGAGGAAATTGAAACAAGCGAAGTGGTTTGTTTTCCCTTATTCTGTGTTAGAAGAAATCAGATGTAGTTTCTTTTGTTATTCCTGATATTTCGTTTTATCTGCTATCCCATAAGCATGTTCCCCTTCCAGTTTTAATTGCTTACTTTCCGCTGTTATTTTGTTGTACTTGTATATATATTTGCACAGGTTTATCTGGTAGTTTGGTCTAGCCTCGTCTCTACTTCGCCGGGGTTAGGCCAGGCACTTACCAACACATGGGGTCGGTTGTGCTGATGCTACACTCTGTGCATCTTTTGCACGGATCCAGGTGTTGGAGCAGCATTTGAGTAGCAGTAGCATTCTGGGAGCGAGCTTTCAGTCCAGGGACATTCGAGGTAGTCTTACTGACGTTCGCGGGCCCGGAGTCCCTTTCTATTTTATTCAGTTTGTTATCATTTGTACCGAAGCAGACAGTTTTATATTTCATTCAAACCTTGTATGTAGTATTCTCTAGACGTTCGTGAGTATTGTGACACCAGTCTTGGGTAGAGGATTTTGTTAAACTTCTGCATTTCATTCAGTTAATTATATTTGAGACTTCCGCTTTATCATGTTATGTTTTGTTTTCATTAAATGGACGATAATTGCTAAGAGAAGCAAATTGAGCTGGCTTGCCTAGCTCCTATTAGTAGGCGCCATCACGACTCCCGAGGGTGGGAAATCCGGGTCGTGACACCTTGGTATTAATTTGTTATCCATTTTTTAGTTTTTTAGCTAGTAAAGCTATAATTTTGTAATCATATCTATTGTTTGAGTGTTTTCACCATAATTTAATCTAAATCTCAAGTCAAAATCGTCTTTTCCTTCTATTTCTAATATTAAACATTTTTAAATTTTTTATTATTGCTATTAAGTTACCTAATATATTTATTTTCTTATGTGGCTATCATTAACATGCTTCTTTATTTGATATCATTATCTATTTATATCCTTTAATATTATTATATAAATTTAATAAATATTTAATATAAAACTCAAAATTATGAAATTGTTTAAATTTATTAATACTACTTTTAGACATTATATATTTACTTTATTTTATTTTAAACTAATTCATAGTATAAATAACCTCGCATTATCTCTAATTTATTAATATTTTGATTTTTTAAATTTTTTTAATCTATTAAACTTCAGTTATGTGGCCTTATCCACATCATGACATCTTTTTATCATACTTAAAAAATACTTTTTTATATCAAATTTAAATAAGTTTTATTCTTCTTTGTTCTTTATAATAAAAATTTTGATTTTTTTCTCTGTTTTTTTCTTATTTGCTATTATATATTCAATACTTAATAGTATTAATGTTGTCATGTGCTTTTTATTAGTTTACTTGAATTTAATATCCACTTTTATCACATTTATTTTAATATAATACAAATAATAAATAAAAATTATTTCAATAGTAACTTTGACTCTATTGCTCATATTTTTAAATATAATTTTTTTATCATATTTAAAAAAAGTACCATCTCAAATTCAAATATATATTATTTTTCTATTTTCTCCACTGGACGACATTTTCAAAAATCATATTGTAGTTTCAAACTTAACCTAGCAATATTCAATTCAAATATTAATCGTAAAAACTCTAATTGTTGCAAAAATATTTTCACTATTATTTTAAGAAATATTATTTATCTATAAAATGTTTATTTGTCAGAATTGTCATATATATATATATATATATATAGAGAGAGAGAGAGAGAGAGAGAGAGAAAGGGAGATATTTTACCATAACTGAATTATACATAAATTTAATTAAAGATACTTGTAGTAATGTATATTGTTCACAAATAAGGTCAGATACAAAGCTTGTACTGTCACGACCCAAAATCCACTAAGAGTTGTGGTGGCATCGGACACCTCTGTCAGGCCAGCCAACTAACTTATCAATTAATTCCTCTTTTAATACTTTTGAAAATCTAAGGTTTTTCCTTCCATTTTCATAAATAAAAGTTCACTACTTGAATTCAAATTTAAATAATAACTATTAGTACAAATACGTTGAAAACCATCCCAGAAACCCGGTGTCACAAGTACATGAGCAACTACTGATAAAAGAAATAAAATACAACATCCGTCCGGAATACAGTGGACGAAAAGTAAATACAGCACACTAGAAGGGACTACCCTAGTTGCGATCGCCTCGAATGATGCAGCTCACCTAGTCCCAGTGTCATCCATTAATCTACGCCCAATAGGCTGCTAGAGGTATATATACATGTGCAACAAAAATGCACAGAAGTGTAGTATGGGTACGTAATCAACGTGTACTCAGTGAGTGTCCTGACTAATCCCGAAGGGGTAGAGACGAGATGGTCAACTTTGACACTCCCTAATAGTACAATGATTATTTATCCTTCATATACATATTAAACATTGGATTTATATCTTTAGATGTGATGTTAACCCAGATAGAGGAAACAAGTAAGCACATAATTCTTTCATAGGAAATTTTCAAGAATTTTTTTCATTATTAACAAAATGATCTCTAGCCATAGTGAGGCATGTAACAACTTAAGTAAGTCCAGTCAGCAATACAAGCATGCGCAAATCATACCGAATCGACGGCCCGATCCAACAGAAATAAATGTGCACTTGATCCTGCACCGGGGCAACTGGTGGGTCGACAGGTGTTGTCCCTGCGGCTCTGCCTCGACCATGACCTCGACTTCGACCGTGTCCACGGCCTCTGGTGGCCTCAGTAGGTGGTAATGGTGGTCGTCCGCCACGTCCGGTAGCTTGTGTTCTCGCCACTGCGAGAGAATAGAATAATAGAATTTAGTTCTCGGATCAACAAAGTCGCACGATAAGAATTCCAAGAATATGAATTTTTTCCTAAAGGTTCTGCAGCCTCCCGAGGATAAGTACAGACGTCTCCGCACCGATTCGTGAGACTCTACTAAACCGGCTCATAACTCGCGAGACCAAGTAATCTACGCTCTGATACCAACTTGTCACGACCCCAACCCGGTCGTGATGGCGCCCATCACACTACTAGGCAAGCCCGACCATTTATCAACACTTACTACTTAACAAGACAGAGAATCAATAAGCCATTCAAATTAAATACCAGAATATACTGAAGAAATACAGAAGTTTAACAAAATACCGAATACAACTCACTATGGACCCGGTGTCACGACCATGAGCCTCTAAATACAGAGTTTTAATCCTAATACAAGTCTGTCTAAAAGCTGAAAATACAGAAATTAAAAATAGAGATAGAAGGGAGAATCCTCGGCTGCGAACGCCATGCAGCTACCTCAAATACTCCCGGATAATGCCTCTGGAAAGCTTGACAGAGCTCACTCAGTCTGGATATGTCCTGAATCTGCACACAAGGTGCAGGGAGTAAAGTGAGTACTCCGACCCAGTGAGTAATAAAAATAAATACAGTCCGAAGGTAAGAAAACACAGTGAGTACACAAAGTAAGCTAAATCCAAGTACACAGCAATGCATGGAACTGAACAACTGAACAATAATTTAAGATACAATGCATGGATGCAATGCAATGCATATGATGGTACATTCCAGTACCCACTGCGGCGCGCAGCCCGAGCCACCCATAATCATTTAAAGTAGATGGCGCTCACTGGGGGTGTGTACAGACTTTGGAGGGGCTCCTACAGCCTAAGCGCAATATCAAGCCATCTCGTGGCATCAATCAAATCCTGGCCAGTCATTGTTACCTGACCCATTTACATTATATAGTTCCATTGTTACCATTGTTTCAAGTTCCTGCTGCGGCGCGCAGCCCGAGCCACCCATAATGTTTCAAGTCATATCACACAGTGCCATTGTTACCACTGTTTTAAGTCACTGCTACGGCGCGCAGCCCGAGCCACCCATAATCAATCCAGAAAACATCATAAGCCCCATGGGCATTTATAAAACAATAGTTCTCGGCCCGAAATAACGTTTAAAGTATCATTTGAGTTTTCAAAACTTAAAAATATGGCTGAGTTTGCAAAATAGTATTTAAAACCTTGGACTGAAACCAAATAATATGCAAATCATGCTAAAGCAGTAATATCAATCCCCGAAGGATTCTACAAGTCGGCACAAGGCCCCAAACATGGCATCTAGCCCAGTAAATATCAATAAAGTATGTGTATCAATCACCAGTATAGTATAGATATCACAAGAAATGGACCAAGTCACGATCCCCAATACTAACCGACCCCGCACTCATCATGGAGTGTGTGTCATGCCTCAATATAGCGTTACGATATGAAAGTCCGGGGTTTCAAACCCTCATAGCAGCATTTACATCTATTACTCACCTCTAGCCGACCAAATACTACTCCACGATGTCCTTTCCTCTCGTATCGACCTCCTCGCACGTCGAATCTGGCCAAAACCACAACGAATAAATTACAATAGGCTAAGGGAATATAACCCAGTCGAAAGAACTCGAAAAACACCCAAAAATACGAAGTTGGCAAAATCCGAGCCCTGGGCCCACATCTCGAAAAATTATAAAATTAACATCACCGGCTTCCTTATCTCTCCACGAGTTCATACATACAAAATTCACAAAAATCTGAGTCCATTTGGCCCCTCAAATCACTAGTTTAAACTCTTTCAAGTTTCAAGCCCTAACCTCCCCTTTTAGTCTTAATTCCCTTGGATTTTCAGTGTTAATCCATATTTTTATACCATAAAAATATAATCTAAGACCAAGAATCCATACCTGATGAAAACTCTCGAAACCCTCTTCAAAATCGCCCAAAAATTGCCTTAGTCCGAAGTCCAAAATGTTTTCTCCTTCAAAATTCGCGAAGAAGGCTTAATATGGTTCTACTTAGTCATTTTCGCTTATGCGGTCAAATAACCGCACCTGCGGTCACCGCACACGCGACCAAATGATCGCTTATGCAGTCTGCCTTAAAATCCCTTGGACCGCTTATACGGTGTATAACCGCTTCTGCGGTCGCTGCATTTGCGGATCCGTGTCCGCTTATGCGGAAATCCCTGGCCCTTCGAGGACCGCTTCTGCGACCAATACGCCGCATCTGCGGAACCGCTTATGCGGTCCCTTTTCCGCAGATGCAGAAATGACAGAACCAGCAAAAACTTCAACCTGCAACAAACTCCTAATCATCCGTTTAACCACCCGAATTCGCCCCGAGGCCCCCGGGACCTCAACCAAAAGCACAGACGTGACCCAATTGTGAGCACGTGATTTTTACCCTATATATGAGTTTATTCCCATAAAATTCAAACAAAAGATTTTTCTTTATTTTTGCAATTTCTATGAGTTTTGTGTTAATTGTTTGCTTGTTATTCGTGCATGTTAAGTCATAAAAATACAAAATATGCATTTAGGATTTTATTTCATTCTTAGTATTAATTAGGTAGCAATTTGTTTTAGAGCAAAATTAAAGAAAATGACAAAAATGGTCTTTGCATTTATTTTTCGATTTTAAATAATTTCTTAGAATTTAAAAATAATAGACGAAAATACAAAAGGAAAATAAATACAAAAATACAAAGAAAAGAAATACAAAAATACAAAATACAAAAGAAAAGAAAATACAAAAATACAAAAGAACAAAGAAGAAAATATAAAAAAAAATACAAAGGGTAAAGTATAATGCAAATGCAACATAAATTTGGGCTCAAAATACCCCAAAATCCCGGCCCCAAGCGACCCAGGCCCAATTGTCCACCCGGTCCAGTCCGGAAAGAACCAAAACGACGCCGTATGCGTCAACTAATCTCGGCCGTTTAACCATCTTAATCCAACGGCCAGAAATCACCCATGACCCTTTAATGTATTAATTATACATACATACAGGTCATTACATTTCTCGTCTTCCTCAGCAAAACTCCAGCCGCCCCATCTCCCAAAATTAACCCGCCGCCCCGCTGGAACCCTACCGGCGGGAAGCCATTGTTACACCAATCTCCACCCAAAATACACCCCGGAATCGCCTCAACCTCCTCTTCACACTCCTCTACCCCGTTTCCCTCAAAACACCCCGGAACCGTTCGAATATCCGAATTAAACTCGCCGGAACCCTGCCGCCGGCAAACAACCCCTCATCCAAATCATACCAAAATCGCACCAGACATCCCTTTTTAAGTCCTTAACTCTACTCTGAAGTTGACTGATTTTCTTTGATAATTTTTAGCCGTATCAGTAGTTGTGATTTAGAAACAATTGATAATAATTAGTTATTAGAATTTTTCGATTAATTTCTGTGTTGACTGTTTTAAGCCTGATATTAATTAGAAATTAGAGTCTAATGGAATTAATGGATAGATTTTTATTGGTCATCGTTAGCCTTTAAATCGATTCTGAAAATTGATAATTTTTGTTTTGTTATTGGTTTAATTTTAGAATTGAATCCTAGTTAGGGTTGTTTATGAAGTTAATCAAAATTAAGGGAAGGGGGTATGGGCAGATAGTATGGAGTCAGATATGGGTAATAGTTTTAAAAGAACTTCAGGGGACTTTTGGGGATATTGAAAGGGTTAGATGTAATAAACCTAAGTAGGTGGGGGTAATTTTAGTATATAAATGGGTAGTTTAGCAATTGATAAAGTAAAGGGAGTGTAGAATAGGGAATTCAAAAGAGTATGAATAGGATAGAAGTAACTAGAACATTCTAGATTGGGGCATTAGCTCAATTTTAAACAATTGATTGTACCTAGTCGAATAAACAAGTTAAAAGTGAGGGACTGTTAAATAAATTTTGATTTTAAATTTCCCTCCAATTTCAAAGTCTATAAATAGGCAATGTCAGCCTTAATTCATAAGTTTTTAGAACCATAGGAATTCCCCAAAAAATATCTACATAACTTCAAATCTGAAATTGAGAATTTCAGATCTCAATTTCTTCGTTTAGATCTAAAATTCTTCCAAAAAATCCAAAAAACAATCCAAAAATCAGTAGAAAACTCACAAAAAATACATTGTTTCAGCTAAATCCTCAGTATTAGAATTTTGATTTTGTTGTTTGAAAAGCAGTGATCATTTCAAATAGATTCTAGTAAACTTTCAGTTGTTTTAGTGGAATTTC
>MU776481.1:3920-19588 GCA_026770625.1 Nicotiana glauca
TGTAAGTGGTCGGCGTGCCACACGATCCCGTTTCTTTCATCACAATACACAACCAATCCCAGCAAGGTAATAACCCAAATAATACTAAGTCCCAGCATGGGAATAACACAATTAACAACTGAGTCCCGGCAAGGGAACAATATCAATAACTTTCACATCCCGGCAAGGGTAATACCCAGTATATTTAACCATCCCGGCAAGGGATTAATCACAACTCCTTTCAATACTTTCAACTTTTACTCAATAGTATTTATCACTCGAGCCAACGCTCCAAAATATTAATATTTCACCGTTTATTCTCAGACTCTTCACATTTGTAGCAATTTATAATTTAGCTTAGAAGAGTTCCAAATTATCTCACTAATATGTACAAACAAAAATCCACGGTCATGCTAGACTCCGGTGCATAGACACTCGTCACCACGCCTATACACCGCACTCGATCATTTAGCAGATAGCAATTTATTATACTCTAATCCTATTCCCTCAAGCTAGGATAGATCAAACACTTACCTCGACGGCTTATAGCCAACTCAGTCCTCAAGCAATGCCTTTCCTTTCGAATTTCGCTCCAATTCAATCGTATCTATACACAATGTATTTAATATCATCAATTCTACTCAACAAACCAGGCCAAATTGCCTAATTAAAGCCCTTTTACATGCTGTCCAAAAATTGCAAAACCAACCCCGGTCTCGCTTGGTCAAAACACGAAGTTCGAACCAAAATAAATTCACCCATACCCCCACGAGTGCAACTATATAATTTGTTTTAAGATTCGACCCCAAATTGGGGTTGAATCGCCCAAAATTATCAAAAACCTAACTTTACTCAAAACCCATGATTTCTACCTTGATTTCATGATTTAGGCTTAGAAACTAGTTAATTAATGGAAGAAAAGTGAAAGAAATAAGCGGGGAATCACTTACTCAAAGGGTCTTGAAGCTTGGGGGCATTAATGGCTTCCTAGGGCTTGGGAGAGGAGAGGGTTCGTGATAAAAGAGTGAGAAATCCGAATACACTGGTTCTGTCCCGTTTTTTAAAATTTTCACAGGGCAAAATACACTACGCGTTCGCGACAGTGGTGTCGCATTCGCGATGAGGAAGTGCTGGGAAGCATCGCGTTCGCGATGAGTCTTACATGAACGCGAAGAAGGCAGGCAGGGGAGGTCCTGGGTTGTTTTATGCGAACGCGTGAAGGCCCACGCGAACGCGAAGAGGAAAGTACAGGGGTCCCAATTTTGGCTTACGCGAACGCGAGATGTCGTATGCGAACGCGATAAAGGGAATTCTGGTGCTTCGAAAACGCGAGGGATGGAGTGCGTTCGCGATGAAGAAAAGGCCTGGGCACCTGTTGCAGGTTTTCTGCAATATTTTTAAGGGAAACTCACCCCGTAACACCTCCAAAAACACTCCCGAGCCCTCGGGGTTCCCAACCAATCACACACGCTCACTCAATATCATCCTACGAACTTGCTCGAGCGATCAAATCGCTAAAATAACATCAAATTCAACGAATCAAGCCCCAAAACTCATAAATTTCATTTCAAAGTTTATAACTTCCAACTTTAGCTATTTAGGTCCGAAACACGTCAAACGACATCCGATTTCGACCAAACTTTATAGATAGCGCTTAATGCATATTTAAGACTTGTACCGGGCATCGGAACCAAAATACGAGCCCGATACCTATATTTTCTAACTCATTTTAATTTTCATTTTTTCTTAATAATTTCAGAAAATAATTTAACAGAAAAATTCATATCTCGGGCTCTAGGCCTCGGAATTCGACTCCGGGCACATGCCCGAGTCCCTTATTTTTCTACGGACTTTCCGGGACCGTCCAGACTCGGGTCCGGGTCCGTTTACCAAAAATATTGACCAAAGTCAACTATATCAATATTAATATCAAAATTTTTCAAATTTTTCATAGAATTCACATGTTTGGACTAGGAAGTGCGTCTCCTAGGATTAATGATTCAATATTAGGAAATGCGTCTCCTATTGGAATTGCTCAAACTAGGAAGTGCATCTCCTACGAATGAGTTTGAAAGGTTTGGACTAGGAAGTGCGTCTCCTAGGATTGATGGTTCAGATTAAGAAGTGCATCTCTTATTAGAATGACTCAAACTAGGATGTGTGTCTCCTACGAGTGAGGTTGAAAGACTTAAACTAGGAAGTGCATCTCCTAGGATTGGTGGTTCAGATTAGGAAGTGCGTCTCCTATTGGAATGACTCAAACTAGGAAGTGCATATCCTACGAGTGAGGTTGAAAGACTTGAAGGGAATGTAACCAGGGGTTTACGCCCTGTACCACTGGGAAAGAATGTAACTAGGGGTTGGCGCCCTGTACCACTAAGAGGGAATACAACAGGGGTTGGAGCCCTGTATCAGTGGGAAGGAATGTAACCAGGGGATAGGATACCTTTTATTAAAATAAAACCTTACTAAAGATGGTTGTACATTATGTCGGAAAATACAGATAGGGATTGGTGTATCCTATACTAAACATGCGGCTAGGGAGTGGTGTGCCCTATTTCAAAATGGAACCTTAACTAAGGATTAATGTACCTTATGCTGGAAAATGCAGTGGTTGATTATGTTATTATAGGCATATCTAGAAACAAAAAGCAAAGACTCTGAAGAATTTACCTTTAGTGAAATTCATCCTTTGAGAACTTTATGTCTACACTATTTTGTTTCCTGCTTCAAACAAAGAAAGATTTGTGAGTTTTAAAGTGGGGGTCAGCTTGTTGCCTTGATGCCCTGAGTAGCTTGAATTTGCGGCCACCTTGCTGAAGAAGGAATGATTATTTTAATGCGGTACCGAATTTCTCGAATATTCTGTATTGCTTTCTGGAGACCTTGACTTTCCATCATTGCATCCAACTGTTTTGTACCAGGATGTCGCACACCCTTTGGGGACTTCTTTTTTCTCTTTAAAAATCAAACTTATCTTGTGTCCAGTATCAGTTTGTGTCTGGGGTGCTATCAACTTTGCCCTTGAAGCAAGTCTTGCTTAGCGACCTTTTTGATTTCTTCGAAACACGTTGTTCGGCTTATCAGAGGAAATCACAGTTGGATTCGTACCTTTGTCAATGCCGTGTATGCCCCACATCCTTTATTTTTCACTTCTCGGAAACAGTGACCAATTTTGTGGCCCTCTTTTTAATTGGCTTATAAACAAACAGACCAGAAAACTTTTGGAACTTCCGTTGGCATGAACCCTCAGATCTCGTTTAGTTTCAACAAGCTTATTCTGCATGTTGTTTCTTGGGTATGTCCTTTTCGATGTGCCGGGATAGAATTCGCTTTGTATAATTGGAAAGCTGGTAACAGATGCTAAAATCATTTCTTGGTTATTTTAACAAAGACTGACTCAAAATAAAAATGCAAATGGAAAAAATAACGCGATGTAAAGGTGAGAAGGAGTAGTATTTAACTTAAAACGCCACTTCAGGGAGAATGAAAGAAAAAAAGGGCTCCATTGAATATGGTAGCCAAATTTAATGATCACGACATGCATTTTGGATTGAGCAGCCGAATCTTCAACCAATCTACCATTTCTTCTTGTTGTTCCTTTTCGTCTTTGAAGTTGGCCTCTTTATGCCAATCATTTGCATCAAATCACAGCTCACCTTTGACCATTAGTGCCCCGAAAGGTTTTCACCAACTGGCTTCCCTCATTTATTTATCTCTACTTACCATCGCCTTACAGTGCCCATGAGGGTTTTTACCAACAAGACTCTCTCATTTTCATTCATTATCTCTTCTTTGTTTTCGCATTTTGTGTGAGCAAATTGACATTGTTCTACGTGTGTGACAGTTGTTGCTTACTGCGTGTTTCCCTTGGCATTTCTTAAGACTATTTGGAAGGTCTTTATTTGGAAGGCTTTTGGAGAGGGTTAGAAAGAAAGGATAAATTAAGGCTCAAAATAGACTCAAGATAATAGGGTTGTATATTTACAATTCTTGGAATCGACTCTTCATAAAAATATTTTTTTAAACAAAAAATTCTGCCCCAGTTTCAGATACTGGGGAATTTTTATTTTTGATTTGGTTATACTGAACCCTAGTGTAGAGCTGCCTACGTATCCTTTAAAGGAATCAAGTCAAACGCAGTTCAAATTAACACGAAAGATTCCTTTGTTGTTTTTCTTTTTATTTTTCTTTCTTTCTTTCTTTTTTCTTTTTCTTCTCTTCTCTTTTTTTTTTAACAAATTGCCCCAACTTCTATTTTCTAATGGCATGGATCTTCGATTTGTTTTTTTTACTCTATACTTGATTCCAAAAGAGGGGGGTCAAAGAAAATAAAACAGGCTCAAAAGGGGTAACAAAGGGTATAAAGTGTTTGGGTAGCAGAAAAAAGGGCCTCCCAGCCTCGAGAATGCCAAACATTCTATCTCTTCTCAAATTTGGCATTGATGGACATCTCTCTTCTTGGTTTTGCCGGTTGTAAAGTTTCGTAATAAATGACTTTTGACAATTTGGAGACACCTTTTCTTGGTCCTTGTCCTGATGTAGAAGGGTGCATTTCAGTACTGGCTAATCATTTTAAATTCCCTGGAATGCACCTTCTTTGGAAATTTGGGTCATCTTCCTTGATATGATCGGATTATGCAGGCCATGGAAAAAATCCTTTCATCGATTAGCCCAACAAAACTTTCAATTATCCTTAAGCCAGTATTCATGATAGGTTTGAGATAAACATCTTTAATCTCTACGGATATGACTATATTGGTTCCATGTGACACAAGCTTATCATCAAAGTTCTTCAACCTCTTATTTTTCCTTTGAGTGTTTTTTCTCGATTCAATACAAGATTGGATAAGCTTTCTAAAATCTAGCCGAAAACTCCGCATGCATGTCACATCACTAAAATTGGCGTGAAAAGAAATATATATGCAATAAGAACTAAGCAAAATGTATTAAAATGACATAAATAAGAGAAAAAAAAAGTTATAATTCATTGATTAAAGGATGGAGAGGTTTGATGACAGGACAAACAAACAACATCTGGATCACAACCTCGCAATAATCCGGATGATATAAATTATGCCAAAATAAGTTACCAAGACTCCTTGCTAGCAAGGAAGGGAGTGACTTTCCAATTATCAAGCTCAACATCTTAGCTACGAATTTGCACACCAGCATCAAACAGGAACTTCAACAATTATGATTGACTTCCATTCAGTGGACATGTTCTTGACATTTTTCACCAAACCATCCCCCTATTCTTTATCTTTGTAAATCATCCAAACATTGCGTGATTTGTCATGATGTTTAGGGTGCCATTATCTTTGACCACGAGCATCCCTTCTTGAATCATTATTTCTATTTCCTTTTTCAAAGCCCGACAATCCTCAGTTCTATGCCCATGGATATTAGAATGGTACACGCACTGTACGGCGGGGTTAAAACTTTTTGCATATGGATCAGGAACATACCCTTGAAGCGGCTCAATCATGCCACAACAGTTCAACCTTTCAAACAGACTTGTGTAGGATTCTACGATTGGTGTGAAATTTTCCCTTTGCTTATGTTCCCTTTCATACTCTTGTTTTGGACGAGGGTTGTAGGGTGATTGAGAGTTCTGCTATCGCGGATGAAGGTATGTTAAAGTTGGGGCCTGCGTATGTTGTCGATTGGATGCTTTGCCATAAGATTGAGCATTGAATGTTGCATAATATGGAGCAACTAGGCATCTCGAGGAAGACGGTGATTAACTCATGGTCATTCATGGGTGGCTTGACTCTAGACGCTTGCTCCCTCCACTTGATTGCATATTCCCTAAAACTTTCAGTCGGCTTTTTATTCATATTGGAAAAGGAATTGTGATCTGGTGCAATATCTATGTTGTACTGGAATTGTTTGACGAATGCCTGGGCCATGTCGTCCCAGACATGCCAGTAAGAGATATCTTTGTCAATGAACCATTCGGAGGCTACCCCCAAAAGACTTTCCCTAAAATAAGCCATCAGCAATTCTTCTTTTCCACCTGCACCCCTCAGCTGGTTGCAGTACCTTTTCAATTGGGCGATAGGGTTACCGTGTCTATCATATTTATGAATTTTGGTGTCTTGAACCCTAGGGGTAAATGGATGTGAGGAAACATGCACAGATCACTGAATGAGACACTTTTGTGACCATCTAGTCCTTGTATGTTCTTTATGTTCTACTCAAGACTTTTCATTTTTCTGACCATCTCATCTGGCTTTCTTGTCTTCACAACCTTTTCATTTTCTGCAGGTAACTCATGCTGTGAGGTCTGATTGTGTGGAGCCGAAACCTTAAAAGCCATATTTGGAAAGTAGTATTGGCCATCATAAGCATGAGATAGTGGCTCAATGTTTGGACTCATCATAGGATTTTGTGGGGGGATTGTATGTGTCACGACCCAAAATCCACTAAAGGTCGTGGTGGCGCCGGACATCGCCGTCAAGCAAGCCAACCAAGAATGCATAATTAAATTCCAGTTTAAGTATTTGCGGAAATCATTTTTATTATACATTGAATATTAAACAATAAAGATTTTACGAAAATGAACATAAAGTCAATAAAGACCTTAATACTGAATAATCCAAAAATCCTCCCAAAACCCGGTGTCACAAGTGCATGAGCATCTACTAATAAGAAAATAAATACAACATCCGTCCGAAATATAGTGGACATTAAATAAATACAATATGATGAAAGGGACTACACTAGCTGTGGGTCGCCTCGAATAATGCAACTCACCTAGTCCCAGAATCATCCGCGCTGCTACGCCCAGTAGGCTGCTAGAGATACATATACCTATGCAACAAAAATGCACAGAAGTGTAGTATGAGTACGTAAACAACATATATTCAATGAGTATCCCGCCTAATCTCGAAGAAGTAGAGATGAGATGGTCAACTCCGACACTTACTAGAGGTCAATTAACAATATACTAAAAATGTGAGGAAATCATGGATTTATATAGTAGTTCTAATTCACGAAGCCGGAAATAGGTAAAACACCTTCAACAAATAATAAAGGATTTTCACGGTTTAATCTTCATTATCTTATCAATTTATATCAAGCCACAAAGGGCAAATTTCACATTTAAAATTCTCAAGCAACAATATAACATGCGCAAATCACACCGAGGTGACGGCCCGATCTAATAGAAACAAATTGTGCACTTGCCGAGGGTCGATGGCGCGCCTATAGATGCATCTATTTAATATACCGAGGTGTTCGGCCCATTCCAAAATAAACACATAGAGACATTCAATCAAGAAGCCAATATGGGGCAATTATTCAAAGAATGCTAATTCTCTTTTAACAATTTAAGAAAATGAGGTTTAGATCTTGTTAGAAATTCATTTACTATTTTGATGTGGTTTAAGCAATTCAACTATTGATAAGATTACAAATATTCAAAGTATTGCATACTTTTTGGTCCTAAACTACCCGGACAATAGCATAATAGTAGCTACGCACGGACTCTCGTCACCTCGTGCGTACGTAGCCCCCGCAAATAGGAGCACATAATCAATTATTTCACCTATGGGAACAGTTCCCTCTTACAAGGATAGAAAGGAGACTCACCTCGCTCTGAAGATCCATAACCGGCATTCCACACCCCTTCGAAGACTCTAATTGATGCACCACGCTTCAAAACTAGCCAACAGTTATGCAAATCCATTAATATATGCTCAAATATTCATTACAATCTAATTTATAGAAATTCCTAACTCCGATCGAAAAGTGGACCAAAACACCCTCTGGCCCACGTGCCCGGAATCCTAATTTTTTCGAAGATAAAGATTACCCATGACCTTAGAAAATCAAATATATAATTTTCACCAAATTCCATACATAGTATCGTGGTTAAATTCCAAGAATATAATTTCTAGGTTTTTCCCTCAAACCCCAAGTTTTTCCTACACAATTCATGCTTAAATCCATACATAGTTGGTGTATTTAACTCAAAATAGATGGGGATAACTTACCTTATCATTGATGATGAAAACCCTCTCTTGAAGCTCCCCCAAAAATCTCCCAAGCCATGAAAAATGAGTGAAATGAACTCAAACCCCAATTTAAAACATCCTTTCTACCTCCGGCGATTTCCGCACCTGCGGTCCCTTGACCGCTTCTGCGGTTCCCCAAGTGTGGATCAATCACAGCTTCTGTGGTCCACCCAAGGCTTCCCTTTTTTGCTTCTGCGATATGCCCTCCATAGATGCGGTCCCGCTTCTGTGGAAATTTGACCGCATCTGCTGTCCACTCTGAGCCGACCAATCCCCTTCTGCGACCACTTCTCCGCAGATGCGGTCCCGCTTCTGCGGAACCTTGACCGCATCTGCGATCCTCAAGCCATTGACTAAAAATTTGCACCTGCACCTTCCTAGCCACTTCTGCGGCACCGCACCTGCGGCCCCTTTTCCGGAGGTGCAGTTATGACAGCAACCAATAGTCCTCAACCTTTCAAAAATCCCATTTTCAATCTATTAACCACCCGAAATCCACCCGAGGTCCCCCGGGACCTCAACCAAACCTACTAACCGGTACCAAAATACATTACGGACTTGCTCGAGGCCTCAAATCACATCAAACAATGCAAAAATCCTGAATCAACCTCCAATCAAAGCTTTATGAACTTTGAAATTTCCAACTTCTATTTCCGACGTTTAAACCTATCAAATCACGTCCGATTGACCTCACATTTTGCGCACAAGTCATATTCGACATTACTGACCTACTCCAATTTCCGGAATCGCATTCCGACCCCAATATCAAAAAGTCCACCCTCGGTCAAACTTCTTAAAAACCTTCAAATTTCTATCTTTAGCCAAATGGCTCCAAAATGACCTACGGACCTCCGAATTCACTTCCGATCGTGCCCCCAACTCCAGAATCACCATACGAAGCTATTCACAGTCTCGGAATCCCAAATGGACATCGATAACACTGAAATGCACTTCAATCCAAACTTATAAATTTTCTTCTAAAATGCTAACTTCCACAATAGGCTCCAAAACACTCCTGGGTTATCCGAAAACCGAACCGGGTATACACCCAAGTCCGAAATCATCATAAAAACTTGCTGGAACCTTCACATCTCAATTTTGAGGTCGTTTACTTAAAAAACCAATCTTAGTTCATTCTTTCAATATTAAGCTTCTGAAACAAGAATTCTCTCTCCAAATCAACTCTGAACTTTCCGTAACTTAATTCCGGCCGCGCGTACAAGTCATAATACCTGAAATGAAGCTGTTCATGGCCTCCGATTGCTGAACGGAGTGCTAGGACTCAAAATGACCTGTTGGGTCGTTACATTCTCTCCCACTTAAACATACGTTCGTCCTCGAACGTGCTGAGAACTACACCGGAGTGGTCTGAAATCCCTGTTTAACTTCACATGTACCTTCCCTTGATACCATAACTCAGTTGAGCATATTAGCTCAATCAGTTCTGAATATATCCTCTTTTATTCAAGCGGATACGCCTTAAAGCCCAATTCAAACATTCGAAATTTCTGTACCTGACTTGTTTCCACCATAAGATCACCCTATTACTCACCACACGTTGTGCCCAAACATAGCTGCATAACATCGCTGAGCTCACACCTAGCATCACTTCACTCACCAGACAACAATAACCTTTTTCTGATTAACTCAGTCAAAATTCTACTAATCTGATGCTCCCATTGCACCCCATGACAAACACAGGTCTCACTCTAACCTTTACAATACCGTCACGATGGAAGAGATGTGCCGAATCCATAATCAACTGCTGAGTCAACAAATCATCTGGTCTATACCCCTGACAAAGCTATCACCTCATTCTGAACCAAATAATGGTCTTATCTCTATACATACTTCATATAGTCGGATTGCACTAATCCTAGACCAAGGGATCTCATCTCATCTGATACAACCGCTCAGGAAACAAGCCACCCCAGACATTATCAAAAGTCCCATATGATGTTACCATGTGGCAATAGGCCACCAATTCGAACTCGATACAAAAGGAAAATGAATTCTGGAAGGAGTTACCTAACTCACGCACTAATACGGACTTTCCTTTGAAAACAGGAAGCAAGGCACACAAAATAGCCTATAGAAAACTATACTCAACATCACATTGTTGCGGCGTGGAACCCGATCCACACATAGATCTCACATAAGGAGATGCACATCGAGCCAAATTTGCTCATTACAATAAAATACCGAATATCGGTCATAATCATGCTAACTGCATAATCACATCCCTGAGGGAACATATAGCGCAATAAGCTACAAAAATCAAGCACAACTGAGGTGCGATATACAATCTGAATCTAAAGAGCCATCTTGCTCATAATACATCATTTCTACGCGTATCCTCAACACATAAGCAATTTCTCAAGCCGTCTCACAACTCACACGACGCAATGCATCACTACATGAAATACCTGGCAACAAAATAACACCCTGACTACTCCATAAGGAGCACATTAGTGAAATGAACACAACTGGCCTGACATAGAGCCCAAATTCATATTTAAACCCATCCACCGACCTCAAGTCGATCCTGATCATATCAAACTAACCCAATAACCTTTCAAAGGTCCATACTAATTTCCCTCTTCTCATAACACAAAAGGACAACCATCATAACCGGAGTACTCATCCACAGTCCACAACTCAGTAACAGAGTGACCTCCAGGCATATCTCCTCAACTTTTCGATATCATCACAAATCTTCATACTTGGTTTAATTTCTTCAACCAATCAAGTGGCTACATGCCACACTTATACAACCTTCCCATGGGCACGCTCCCACAACCTTCTGCACCAGGTAACAAGTCTGCACAACTTCCCCACTGACCATACAATGCTATAAAGCAAATTAAGAATCCACAAATCAATACACGAAGCCTCTTGCACAAGGCACTGATCCCAGGTGACACTTAAGACCATACCAACTTACTTTAAACATCCAAACTCCTTTCTGCTCATTCGAGCTCGTGACATCCTTGTCAGCACCGAATTGCAACCTTGATTTTTCACTTCAACTCCCATACTAGTCACTGCACCCAACATGCCAATGCATGATAGAACATGACCTTTATCATAATCCAAAACTGCTAATAGGTCAACACTTCATCATACAAAAGCTTTTCACTGAACTCACTTCAGGATAAACATAGCAACACACAGGTAAATTCTCGTAACCGTAGAATATGCAAACATCTACGTAGTGGTCTAAGGCACCACGGCCCTTCCAGAATTCGCTTCCACATAACAATCCATAACATAAGAATGCTTCTAAATAACCTCAATTACGGCAGCTGACAAGCCTCATACGCACCATCGCAACTCACTTGCATAACTTGATCATGCTAAGGAAACTGTTCGCTAACACTAATATGCCAAATTCAACTATGGCCAATCAATCTACCTTCTCCCAATTTATCCTTGATTGCCTTAGAGATAATACTAACTCCATCTGTCACATATCATACTCCATCTGTACTCATCTAGAGTGACCTTTAATCATGAGACCATGCTATCTCAAATCTCACAAAATGTTTTCACACCTCCCAATGTTTACATCGCAAGCCAAAACATCACAGAACATTCTGAGCCTCCATTCGTAAGCTATTGCAAAAGCTTGATTCTCAACTGCACCCATAGGCTTGAAATCATTAGGCACCATACTTTATCCTTTGAATTTTACTAGAACCGTTGTTGAGAGCCACCCGCTATGACTTGGCCCTATATATAATCAATTCCATAAATCTTCTACCACATGGATGCCCCATTGGTGAAGCACCTGGTAGAATCACTTTCCTGGGAACCCGCATCTTTACAAAGCACAAATCCTGAATCTTCCCAAAGTTTGAACATGGGCCAATAAGGCCGACGATAGCCCACTTTTAATAACTCCCTTGCTCAAATTACCACTTATGGTCTTTTCCCGTAGCTGAAATAGCCCATTGATATGCTAATAGCCAAAAATCTCTCAAGTAGTTAACCATGCAACCCAATTATAAGCGGTGGGACTCTCCCACTTATCATGAAGCCATTATTTCACAAATCTGGAATTCACCCAACCTCTTTATCTCTTATTGACATAACCTTGCGCGATCAACCGCCAAGGTTCTCGAAACCTCTCTGTAAAACCACCTTCTTATATTCTGACTCATCAAAGACATTTGCACAATCACTCTCTTTGCTATATAACCTATTGAATTCTTCGCAGAAGCCTTGCCAACCACACAACCGCTAACCTGCTCACTTGGGTAACCCACCTATAGGAAGCTCTATCCGGCATCTTCCAGCGCTGCTGCACGGGGTACGATCACTTCGACATCAATAACCCATCCTGAGTCTAAGCTCACTATCCAACTGCACATGTCCATTTACCCCTCATGGACACCATTTAAAAGCGCGGCAACATCCTTCTAATTCAAAGTTATGCCACATCCTTCTTCACCTAAGCGGCTCCTTTCCGTTATATTAAATCTCCTATCGCATGATAGCCCATACTTCTAATTAATTCTGTAGGCTTCAGCCGCCAACTACTAAAATCCCAAATCATTCCAAACTCTCCTTAAGATAGGTGGTCATCCCACTACAAAGCATATATGCGACACCACCACTCTCCCACTTTGGCGAAACTCATCCCCTTAATCGATTACTCGACCTTTGGCCTCTTATACTTGGCCTTCCGGAAACTTAGCCACTGCCTGACACTTCCTACACGTCCTTCCTCATACTTTGTCGTTCATTTGATGTCTTAAACAAAATCTATCTTCATGGCACATGAACCCACAATTGCTGCTAACTTGAACCTTTCCGAAGGTCATCTTTAACGAACCGTCAACATTAGAAATACTGATTCAATCCTGAACTACTGCACCCTGCGATATCTGACAGTTGTGTCTCCAATTCTATCTCACAATATCTTACCCCAAAAGGCGAATTGTAGAAGGTCATAACACCGACAAACTTAGTACGTTCAATTAGAACAACGATATCCCATCATAGAAGAAAACTCTACAACGCTTGCAAATACCAAGTCTCATTACTTCCACCAGCCCACGTCTGACCATCCTTAGTTCGATTGTCTTTCCCCTCCCAGGAATAAATACTAAATCTCTTGATTATGCACTGAATAAGCCTCCCTTCAAGTCATTCTCTGCCTCGATACATAGGCAAACTTCATATCATCATATCAATACTACGGAATAATTGTTCATAAGCATCGTCACAACTTGTGCCTAACCTTAGAGCTCTCAAAAGTACCGCTTCTGAGCCGAAACAACAGAATATCCTTCCACAAGGCAACGATAATAGCTCAAATAAGCCCGCAGGGAGAAACACCCACACCACATCCATAGTGCTATTAAAATTCTTCAACTCTCGATTTATAACAAGCGCTTCGCGTCGTGTAGGATTGAGAAGGAAAGAACAAAGGCATAAGCCTCACAGGAATCAAATCGCACGATAAGGAATCAAGAAGGGAAGTACTCCTAATAGTCCTGCAGCCTCGCGAGGATAAGTACAGACGTCTCCGTACCGATCCGCGAGACTCTACTAGACTTGCTCATGACTAATAAGACCCTAGGAACCTAGTGCTCTGATACCATATTGTCACGACCCAAAATTCACTAAGGGTCGTGGTGGCGCCAGATAGCGCCGTCAGGCAAGCCAACCAAGAATGCATAATTAAATTCCAGTTTTAGTATTTACGGAAATCATTTTCTTATATGCTGAATATTAAACAATAAAGATTTTACAAAAATGAACATAAAGTCAATAAAGGGCTTAATGCTGAATAATCCAAAAATCCTCCCAGAATCCGGTGTCACAAGTGCATGAGCATCTACTGATTGGGAAATAAAATACAACATCCATCCAAAATACAGTGGACAGGAAACAAATACAATATGCTAAAAGGGAGTACACTAGCTGCGGGTCTCCTCGAATAATGCAACTGACCTAGTCCTAGAATCATCCGCGCTGCTACGCCTAGTAGGCTGCTAGAGTTACAAATACATGTGCAACAAAAATATACAAAAGTGTAGTATGAGTACGTAAACAACATGTACTCAATTATTATCCCGCCTAATCTCGAAGAAGTAGAGACGAGATGGTCAACTCCGACACTTACTAGAGGTCAATTAACAATATACTAAAAATGTGAGGAAATCATGGATTTATATAGTAGTTCTAATTCACGAAGCCCTAAACAGGTAAAACACCTTCAACAAATAATAAAGGATTTTCACGGTTTACTCTTCATTATCTTATCAATTTATATCAAGCCACGAAGGGCAAATTTCACATTTAAAATTCTCAAGCAACAATATAACATGCGCAAATCACACCGAGGCGACGATCCGATCCAACAGAAATAAATTGTGCACTTGCCGAGGGTCGACGACGCACCTATAGATGCACCTATTTAATCTGCCGAAGCATTTGACCCGTTCCAAAATAAACACATAGAGACATTCAATCAAGAAGCCAACATGGGGCAATTATTCAAAGAAAGCTAATTCTCTTTTAACAATTTAAAAAAATGCGGTTTAGATCTTGTTAGAAATTCATTTACTATTTTGATGTGGTTTAAACAATTCAACTATCCATAAGATTACAAATATTCAAAGTATAGCATGTTTTTGGGTCCTAGACTACCCGGACAATAGCATAATAGTAGCTACGCACAGACTCTCGTCACCTCGTGCGTACGTAGCCCCGACAAATAGGAGCACATAATCAATTATTTCACCTATGGGGACAGTTCCCTCTTACAAGGTTAGAAAGGAGACTCACCTCGCTCCGAAGATCCATAACCGGCATTCCACGCCCCTCCGAAGACTCTAATTGATGCACCATGCTTCAAAACTAGCCAACGGTTACACAAATCCCTTAATATATGATCAAATATTCATTACAATCTAATTAATAAAAATTCCTAACTCCGATCGAAAAGTGGACCAAAACGCCATCGGGCCCACGTGCTCGGAATCCAAAATTTTTCAAAGATAAAGATTACACATGACCTTAGGAACTCAAATACATAATTTTTACTAAATTTCATACTCAATGTGAGCACGTGATTTTTGTCACGCTTAATTTACTCCTATAAATTCATTAGAATTAGAATTTTTCTTTTATTATTTGAATTTTAGAAATTAATTGCATGATTTTTATGTCTTGTTTGCATTTTTGTGTGCATTTTTAGTTGATATAATTCATAAAAAATACAAAAAAATAGTATGTTTGCATTCAGAGTTCAATTTTTATATTTTTAACCAATTAATATTAAAACAAGAGATAAATAACCAAAAAATAGTCCTTTTACAATTTTTAATTCTAGATTTTACATTTTTTGTTTAATTTTCTTTTAAATTAGGAATTAGTTAATATTTGGAAACTAATTAGTCTAATTGTAGATTTTGATTTGGGTCTTTTATTTTACATATTACATAAAATCAGAAAAAAAAAAAAAAATAATAATAATAATAATAATAATGATAAACAAATAAATAAAGAGAAAATAAATGAAGGATTGAATTAATAAAAAAGGATTTATGCTAGTTGAATTGGGACAAATTTGGTTTAAGCCCAAACGACACCACTCCAATTTGCTTCAGCCCAGACCAATTTCCCTAACCCGGTCCATTCCCCCCCCCCCCCCCC
>MU776481.1:47584-60107 GCA_026770625.1 Nicotiana glauca
ATTTTGTTTTGACCCAATGTTGCATGAAGAAGTAAATACCTACAACTTGCGAGCATCAAGATTCAGATCGGAAGTCCACAGCAAAATCAGCTAAGACTCAAGATCAAGTTTCAAGAGAATTATAGATAGGAATCTTGTAACTCATAGTCGTTAGGCATATCTAGCTTAGTTTTGATTTTCCTTTTTGGTGTAATAAGGAGGTCAGCAAGCAGTAGCAGCAGCAACAGCAGTGACAATCACAGCTCCTGGTAGTCCCAGCTACCAAACTCTCCAGAACTACACTGACCTGATTCCTTTATAGCCAAGGATATGTAGGCAACCTTTGAAGCAGGGTTCGGTCAGATGGTTTTCAAAATGCTTCTCATGAAGTGCTGAGCGGGCAAAAATCCTTCATAGTGCTCATTTATCTTTGCCCGAAAATCCTTCGTGTATTCGAGCAAAGCGGGGCAGCTATGAGCGCGTGATTTTTGCCACGCTTAATTTACTCCTATAAATTCATTAGAATTAGAATTTTTCTTTTATTATTTAAATTTTAGGAATTAATTGCATGATTTTTATGTCTTGTTTGCATTTTTGTGTGCATTTTTAGTAGATATAATTCATAAAAAATACAAAAACATAGTATGTTTGCATTTAGAGTTCAATTTTTATATTTTTAACCAATTAATAATAAAACAAGAGATAAATAACCAAAAATAGTCCTTTTACAATTTTTAATTCTACATTTTACATTTTTTGTTTAATTTAAATTTAAATTAGGAATTAGTTAATATTTGGAAACTAATTAGTATAATTGTAGATTTTGATTTGGGTCTTTTATTTTACATATTACATAAAATTAGAAAAAATCAAAATAATAATAATAATAATAATAATAATAAACAAATAAATAAAGAGAAAACAAATGAAGGATTGAATTAATAAAAAAGGATTTATGCTAGTTGAATTGGGCCAAATTTGGTTTAAGCCCAAACGATACCACTCCAATTTGCTTCAGCCCAGACCAATTTTCCTAACCCGGTCCAGCCCCCCTTCAGCCAAAACTACGTCATTTTAGAGTGCCTCAATCGTAGCCATCCATTTTTTATTGATCTAACGGTCCACATTCATCCAAACAATTACATAAAAATGTAATAATCCCTTCACATTTTTTTGAGACAGCCCTCACCTTCCTCATACACCCTCCCCACCGAAATTCCGGCGACCGCCCACCACGCCTCCGTCGTAGCGCCACCATCCGCCGCCAGCCGGAAATCACCGACGCCGGTGGCGGAGCTCCAATCAACTTCATTTTAACACCCTTGAATCACCTCCTTCTCCTCATTCCAAATCTACAACTCCCATCCTTCAATTCTTAGCCGTTCATCTCAAATTTTAAATCTAATATTCGGTCAAAACCCAAACTCCACCAAATAACCCCAAATTTACACCAATGAATCTCCTCAACCCCCTCAACCCAAATCCACAACCACCTTCCCTCAAATACCAGTTGAATCCTCCGAATTTCAAATCGAAAATTGGCCCAAAGCCCTAATTCCGTGTAGTGGGGATTTCATTCAATTTTGGGCTATAATAGACTTTAATCATGTGTTTTCTTATGAAAATACATGATTAAGGGCAGTTGTGTCCATATGCAAAGGAAATTTATCAAATCCGAGGTTAAACCCTACCGGTGAGTCATTTATGTTTTTTCTGATTAATTTCTTTCTTTCTTCTATCTCTGTTTCTACGCTTAACTTTTAGTTGAATTGGCATCTTAATTCTCGATAAGTTTGATACTAATTTTGTGTTCTGATTTGATTGTTCATACGCTTAGATTTTATTCTGTTTATTAGTTTAATTTTGTAAGATTAGGATTTATTTTTCACATTTATTCTGTCCTTGTTTAATTATGTTTCATTCAATTTTAGATAATAGTTATTCTCGTTTTCATAATTTTGTTTTCAATAAATTTTGTTCGAGGTTTATTAATCTGCTGATACAAGTTTCTTTTATAGTTGTTTGTGTTTTAATTAGCTTAGCTTAGTATTCTCCTGGTTCAACATTTAGTCTTAATTAGTTGTTAGGATATAGCTAAAACTTGTTTGTGTTAATTATAATTTTAGATGTTCTTATCAGGTTGTTGGTTATAGCTGATGTAGGTTAGTTAGTTAACCATAGTTAATATTAACTAAGGTAAAAAGGGGTCTGATTGGTCAGTAATTTTAAAGGGTTTTTAAGGGTAGTTTAGGCATAGAAAATGGTAGTTTTATCAATAATAGTAATTTCAAAGTAGGGGTAAGGGTAGTATATGTATTTTAAGGGTAGGAAAGCCAAGCTAGAACACTCTAGATCCTTCTAGAAGGGGTCTAAGTGTAAGTTTTCTGCATTTTAGTGCAGTAACTTGGGAAACAAGGCATAAATTTGGGTTCTAATAGTCAAATTGTGAAATTAAAAGGGGGGGGGGGAAGTGAATAAAAGGGTCCAGAACTTTCTACCCCTTTCTTGGCCTATAAAAGGCATGCCTAATGCCTTGAATAACAAGTTTTAAGCTCTGAAAAAATCCAGAAACCTTCCAGCCTCTTATTTCATTTTAAAATCCTTCTTTTAAGTCTGAAATTTCAAATTTGGAGTTCCAGATTAAATAGCTTCAGATTTGAAGTTGTATAGTGCTAGAAATTTTCATTTAGATCTAAATTTTCCAAAGAAAACAAAACAAAAAGAGCAGAAAATTAAAAAGTACTGTTTCATTGAGTTTCAAGCTAAATTTTGAGATTTGGTGATTGTAGTATCTTCTCTAGCTTAGAGTTAATTGCTGGTTTGTTGCTGAGATTCCTGGATCAATTTTGAAGTGTATTTTGAGTTTCAAACAAGCCTATTTGTTCATTTTGGGTGCTGCAATCCTGGGGTTCAAATCTGGCTGTGGTGATATTATTTTGATTTTGAAATTGGTTCTATTCGTTGTTGATTGAGCTGCTGGATATACTGTTTATGTCACATGCCGCTGACCTCCTCTTTCTTCTCTTTTCATTTGCCATAATTCCAGGTATTTTCCAGCTCCAAATTGATGTGTGAAGAACTGAAATAGTCAATGTATAATGGTTTGTCGAAGAAATGAATGCTGGCTAATGTTAATTTGATGATTAGCCTGTTTGTAATTGTGTTGACTTACACACTAGATATGCAGTATTACAGGATTCAAACATTTCACAATTTGTAATAACCAAACTGCAATGGGACTGTTAGTGTTAATATTTTAGTCTATTAACATTAGCATATGAACTAAAGACGCTAGTTAGTTATAACATGTACTTCCTCCTTTACTGTACGCTTAATCAATAATAAGGCTGCTTGAACATGAATATGTTATTGAGCATGAAAATTATAAGTAATTAAGGTAGGTAATCAATTTGTTAGTTCATACGTTCCAGATTTATTTGTGAGTATGTAGTTGAATCCAATCCTGTGTGTAGGTTTGTTTCCTTCAGGCGTTCAGGATGCAATTTATGTTTAAAATGTGGAAAGCAATTAAAAACTTCGGTTTCACATAGTCTCTTAATTCATTGGTGTTAGTTTAATCACATTGTCATAATTCCAGTCATATCTTGGGCTTTGATTTTGCTGTATAAATCTGTGATATTCTGTTAAGTTGTGAGAGGAACTGGGCTGAGTGACAGCCCAATTGTAACAAGGCCAAACCTCAGCCCTAGACTCTAAGTCTATAAGGGCCCGATTTTAAGCTTCAGCCATAGGTAATGTCTGTTAATGGACTGATTACAAGGCCATTGCTAAAGTTTAAAGTAGCTCCTAAACAACATTAGTTAATTGGGACTTCTCCTCCTACCGTTAAAGACGAAATAAATAGAAAATCATAGTCACCTAGGATTGACCTCTAAATAATAAAATGAGATGAGCATCGCTAAACCAAACAAATAAATTGTGGGGCCCTCAATAATTGCTATATAAAATACTTAAAATTCAGGAGGACCGTTTAGCAAATTTCATGGTCTTCCCCAAATACAATAAATGCGTAGTTTCTTTTGGCGCGTATGTTAATAATATTACCTTCCTAAATATGGGTGCACATTTATGTGACCCAAATCCAAATCTCAACGAAGTCGAAATGTGTCAAAAGCCACGGGTGCACTGGTGCGACGTGGTTCGAGACGCATTTTTATGACGTTGTAATTCTTATTAAAAATAAATATATAATAAAAGTGGACTATTAATAAAAGGCACATAGGATAGAACATGTATTGAAATCAGATAAAATCAAATACAACAGTTGAGCGACCGTGCTAGAATCACGGAATCCGGGAATGCCTAACACCTTCTCCCGGGTTAACAGAATTCCTCACTCGAATTTCTGGTTCGTGGACTGTTAATATAGTTATAATTTTCCTCGATTTGGGATTAAATTAAACCGGTGACTTGGGACACCAAAAACTAATCCTATCCCAAGTGGCGACTTTGAAATAAATAAATAATCCCATTTCGAATAATGTCACTTTAATTGGAAAAACTCCCCTTATATACTATCCTTTGGGGTGGTGTGTAAAAAGGAGGTGTGACACTCAATATCGTGGTTAAATTCCAAGATTATAATTTCTATGTTTTTCCCTCAAACCCCAAGTTTTTCCTTCACAATTCATGCTTAAATCCATTCATAGTTGGTGTATATAACTCAAAATAGGTGGGGATAACTTACCTTATCATTTATGATGAAAACCCTCTCTTGAATCTCCCCCTAAAATCGCCCAAGCCATGAAAAATGGGTGAAATGAACTCAAACCCCGATTTAAAACATCCCTTCTGCCTCCAATGATTTCCGCACCTACGGTCCCTTGACCACTTCTGTAGTTCCGCAGGTGTGGATCAATCACCACTTCTGCGGTCTACCCAAGGCTACCCTTTTACGCTTCTGCGATATGCCCTCCCCAGATGCAGTCCCGCTTCTGCGAAAATTTGACTGCATCTGCGGTCCACTCTGAGCCGACCCAATCCGCTTCTGTGACCACTTCTCCGCAGATGCGGTCCCGCTTCTCCGGAACCTTGACCGCATCTACGGTCCTCATGCTCTTGACCAAAAATTCGCACATGCGCCTTCCTAGCCGCTTATGTGGCGCTGCACCTGCGGCCCCTTTTCCGCAGGTGCGGTTATGACAGCAATCAGCAGTCCTCAACCTTCCAAAAATCCCATTTTCAATCCGTTAACCACCCGGAATCCATCCGAGGCCCTCCAGGACCTCAACTAAACCTACCAACCAGTCCCAAAATACATTACGGACTTGCTCGAGGACTCAAATCACATCAAATAATGCAAAAATTATGAATCAACCTCCAATCCAAGTTTAATGAACTTTGAAATTTCTAACTTTTATTTCCGGCGTTCAAACCTATCAAATCACGTCCGATTGACCTCAAATTTTGCGTAGAAGTCATATTCGACATTACGGACATACTCCAACTTCCAGAATCGGATTCCGACCCCAATATCAAAAAGTTCACCCCCGGTCAAACTTCTCAAAAACCTTCAAATTTCTATCTTTAGCCAAATGGCTCCAAAATGACCTTCGGACCTCCGAATTCACTTCCGATCGTGCCCCCAACTCCAGAATCACCATACAGAGCTATTCACAGTCTCGGAATCCCAAACGGACATCGATAACATTGAAATGCACTTCAAGAATAACTTATGAATTTTCTTCTAAAATGCTAACTTCCACAATAGGCGCCAAAATGCTCTCGGGTTATCCGAAACCCGAACCGGGCATACACCCAAGTCCGAAATCATCATACAAACTTGCTGAAACCTTCAGATCTCAATTTCGAGGTCGTTTACTTAAAAATCCAATCTTAGTTCATTCTTTCAACTTTAAGCTTCTGAAACAAGAATTTTCTCTCCAAATCAACTCTGAACTTCCCGGAACATAATTACGGCCACGCGTACAAGTCATAATACCTGAAATGAAGCTGTTCCTGGCCTCCAACTACTGAACGAAGTGCTAGGACTCAAAATGATCAGTCGGGTCATTACAATATGCGCTGGTGCACCAGATATGACGAGAGGTATGTTCCTAATCGGTGTGGCAGGAGGCTGCACACTGGAGATTCCAGGGTCGATACGGAAGCTATAGTTTGGCACATACCCTGGTGGTAAAATGTGATAGCTCGTTGCAGGGAGCGGCAGTTGAGTAGTTTGGGGTATGGTGGAAGTTCCCTCAGAGGGACTCTGAGGCGGAGGCTGACCAGAGACCCAAGCCTGATACACATCACTTAGTTGATGTTACAATCTTCTTACTTCCTCCAATTCTTGCTCAACCGATTGACCTAGAGGGTCATCACTGACCAACCCAATTTCATCATTGTTAGTCATCGTTACCTTCCCCCTTAGATGATGTGTTGCCAGTTTCACCACAAACCAACCATCTTAAGATTACTAGATAAGAGGCAATAAACGTGTTAGGGTTAAGTATTTTATAAATAAGAATCACTCGTAAGTATGCTATGCTCCTAACATTATCACATATCTAACATGCTTTTGGAAGGCTTCATGTTTCATTTCGACTTATAAGCTGCTACTTATTGACGCTCTTATTTATTCCTCTCTTTTTTGCTTTTTTTTACACCTCACATTAATTTAGAGTCCCTAAAAAAAATATTTCGATTGAACCTTTTGGGGGTTGCCTACGTATCATGTCGCCGCATGAATCAGATCATACGTAGTTCAAGATTAGGAATAAATAAATAAACTAACTCCTTTTTCTTCCCATTTTTTTTTCACTCATATACAAATCAGAACATGAAAGCTCCTAACAAGAAAAATATTTTTGAATTTTTGGGGGAATTGTTGAAAGAAAGACTTCTAAAGATTTTTTTTAATTTTGTTTTTTTTCTCGAAAGAAAGAAAATATTTTTAAGGTTTTGAATTTTGCCGTTTGAATGAAAAATTCTTTGGATTCTGAATTTTCTTTTTAATTTGTGAAAGAAAAACTTCTCAAGAAGAATGAAAATATTTTGCAATTCAATTTATTAATTTTTTTATAATTTCTGGATTTGATATTTCAAAAATATATTTAAAGGAAAATATTTTTAATTAATTTTTTTTTTGGAAATTGTTAAAAGAAAGACTTCTTAAGAAGAAAGAATTTTTTTTTTTCGAATTTCAATTTTTTTTGGAATCCTCTAAAGAACGACCTCTAATAAGAAAGAAAATACTTTTGGATTTTTAATTCATGCCTTTGAATTCCCAAAAATATTTTGGATTCTGAGTTTTCTATTTAATTTTCAAAAGAAAAACTTCTGAAGAAGAACGAAATTATTTTGGAATTCAAATTCTTTTTTTTTTTAAATTTCGGGATTTGATGTATCAAAGATTAAAGGAAAATATTTTTTTGATTTTTGAAAATTGGGGGCTGGACCTGATAATGGTTGCCTACATATCTCACATCAAGTGAGAATCAAACACTGCGTAGTTCGGTAAAATTGGATATTTTTCTCTATTTAATTTTTATGAAAATTAATCTTTACACCTAACGTTGGACTATTAAAAAAATCTGAGTAAAAAAAAGAATTATTTGTACTAAACTAGGAGAATAATTTTTTTTCTTTTTATAATTCCGCTCAACTAATTTTCTAAAGCCGGTCAATAATGCAAGCAAGCCTTCCAAATGATGTAGCAAGTAGCACATAAATGAACATGATGGTCTCAAAGAGGATACCTATCTTATACGGACCCTGCCTCTGAGCCGAGCTTTGCTAAGTCAAATGCGTGTGATGCAAATAAAGCGAACCTACTAGGGATATCCGGCATGAGGTTTGTTCTTCTAGGTTTAAATCCTATTGGAGAAGGTATCTTGACTGGATTACTCGAGCTGAGGAGGGTCAGCGTACCGGTAGCATTGCTTTCCGGCTTAGCTGGTGGTGCTCCCATCCTAAAACACGTGTGACTAAAATTCTTCACCGTGTGACAAGCACCTCAGCTATCTTAAAGAAAGCGGGCTATGTCAAGCAAATGCCCGATTTTAATTTCAAGAAGACTCAGAGGGGGTGCGTGCGAAGACAGCTTATGTGTACAGTTCAACAATATCAAAGTGGTAAAAAGTAGGCAAGTAGCACATTAGGCCCAAATAAATCATAGTATATATAAAATTAATGAAGCCAAATAAAAGTCAAAATGTACAAGCCCGAATTCTGGTTATCCCCAACAGAGTCACCAGAGCTGTCACACCTCTTTTTAACCCCCGCAAAGATATATGCTAATGTGTGGATTTGTGGGTTAAAGAGTTTTTTCCAATTAAAGTGACAAAACTTGAGTAGGGATTATTTTATTGTTCAGAGTCGCCACTTGGAATTAATTTTTTGGGTGTTTCAAGTCACCTTTTGTTTGGTCTGCGAAATAAAGTCTGGGTAAAGAATTCTGTTGACCGGGAAGAAGGTGTAAGGCATTCCCCGAGTCCTATGATTCTAGCACAGTTGCTTTTATTGACTAAATTTGGCTTGAACTAATTCTGAATGAACTATCCTTTATTGGTTTCTATATTTTTACTTGTCCACCTTTATTATTAAAGAAAGATTTGAATAAAATTGTTACCGCACTACGTGAGCGAATGTGCGAGCAAGATGAAATTTATTAATTTTTATCATAACCGCGCTACGCAAGCGAATCCGCAGTCCCGACGGGGATTATTAGTATATCATTACTTTTGAAGAAAATTACTACGTCCTAAAAAATTAATTAAGTTTTTGAGATCTATTAAAAAGTCAACTATCGCACTACGCAAGCGAATCCGCAAGTTTGGCAAGAGTTCATTAAATTAAAAAATTAACTAGAAAACTAACGAATATGGTATGCCATTGTTAAATTAAATTATGGAAAATTAAATATCACGTTACGCTCGTAAAATTAGAGCGCGACTACTAATTGCCTAACTTTTATTTTATTAAAAATGAAAAAAATTATGAGTGATTGTTATTTATGGAAATTTTATTGTTGTTCGAGTTGGAAAAAAGAATTAGCACTTGAAAACCAGAGCCATTTCTTGCTTATTGGCTTTTCAAGGCATTTGCCTAAATTACTAATATATATATATATATAATATATATATATATATATATATATATACACATATATGTACATATATATATATATATATATATATATATATATATATATATTGTTTTATGCCAAAATTGGACCACTTATTCTAAATTAATTATTGAAGGTGATAAAATTATTTGGAATTAGTTTTAAAAAAAACTAATTTTGTTATTATTGCAGGAAAATATGGCACTTTAAAGAGATGGGGTCGACTTATGTCCGCCGAAGTATAATTTCAAAATTAGCAATTGAAGTATCCAAACTAATGTGAAAATAAAACAACACCAAACAATAAAAAGGATAGGCTTAAAAGTTGGCAGAAAATTTTATTCCATCATCAAGAAGTTAAGCATTTAGCAATAAAAGAAACACTGTAATGCATATTCTAACAAGGCTATGAACCAAACAATTTTAACTAATACAACGATTTTTCAAATAGAACTAAACTATGAATGAGAATATTATTTAGAAGAAATAAAAGGCTAGATTTAACTTGAATGGAGACCCAGAGAACCTGCTTCGAATATCCTTATAACTCAATACAAACTTGTCGAAACAACAATCAGATTAAAGCCCTTAACAAGTACACGATCTTATTTCACCTTGAAATGCTCATTTTCTTAAACTGAAGAAAAGAAAAACAGGAAACACATGTGATTTATCTTAATAAGAATAGCTCAAAACATTCGAGTGAGATTCGACTAGATACATGAAACTAATCTGCTATATTGCCAACTTACAACAAAATGTAAAAGAATTTAGAACTCTAGCATTTACTTTTAATAACCAGGAGATTGGATAAGAAGCAGAAAGCAACTGAAATGATTTCAACTAATTGAGTCTTCTTTATTTCATTCATATAAAGATAAAATTAACACTACAAAGGCTAAAGGTTACCTCGTGTTGCAGAAAGAGAGTTCAAATTGCAAGGATGAATTTTGAACTAAGTGGATTAGTTGCAGTAACCCCTAAAGCAAATGCAGGGATGTATTCTGAACCACAGTGAGGTTCTACTTACAGCTAGAAACATGTACTAACAGTAGCAACATAAAACTCCAGGAAACCAGACAAAACTTGAACCAACAGACCAAACAAAATAGAAACTAGATACTTAAGGGACTTATTTATTTCCTGGAACCTATGAAGAGGAAACTGAAGCCCTTTTGTTCTCCTAATTGCTGTCTTTTCTATTGATCATGTGTTCTTTTTTGAGTGTAAAAGATGTCCCTGTGTTAGAGTGTGTGTAGTCTTTTATAGGAGAAGAAGCAAGATTTAAAATCTGTCCAAAGGACATATTCGTCACCAAACACCTGCGCTAACTATTTAAAAATGACAAACTTTTGGTTCAAAATTTATCCAAAAGATAGTATTTTAATACCAAACAATGACAGATTTTTGGAGTTTTGTACTTCCAAAAGCACAGGAACAGTAAAAGCAACCAAACTTGTGCTATTCCTTCTTTTAAATTTTAGCTTTTATCAATACAAAATCAAATACTCAAAATCCAATCCAATCATGAAATAGACAAAGTAACCACAAGACATTGATTGTAACTAAATTTAGCATTAAAACAAACTAGATTAAAGCAATGTGATCTCTACAAACTAACGGTGAACAACTGAAACCATGAAATATTTCGCAAAATAGAATTCGGATGAGCATCGCTTAATCATTATCAGACAACAATCAACAACGAGCTCTTATGCTATGAACTAACAAGCGATTCACAACTAACATTACAGTAGTTTAATTAACCTATAGATACTACTAACAAAAATTAGAAACAAGGATTAAACCTTAAAATTAAATACTGTGACGACCCAAAGGGTCATCACCTGTATTCCTCATCTGTTCCGTGCTTTCGAGGCCTTGAAAACCTCATTTTCTATTGCCTCGATTTGCGTGCACAGTCCGAGCGCGTAGCCGGAAAGTTTTTATGTTAGAATATATGAATTATGTGAAAAATCTGAGAAATTATGATATTAATATTGATATAGTTGACTTTGGTCAACATTTTTAGTAAACGGACCCGGACCCGAGATTGGACGGTCCCGGAATGTCCGTAAAAAAATATGGGACTCGGGCATGTGCCCGAAGTCGAAATCCGAGGTCCAGAACCCCGGTAAAAGAATTTTTCTGTTAAATTATTTTCTTAAATTATTAAGAAAAAATGAAAATAAAAATGAGTTAGAAAATATAGGTATCGGGCTCGTATTTTGGTTCCGACGCCCGGTACAAGTCATAAATATTGGTTAAGCACTTCCTGTAAAGTTTGGTTGAAATCGGACGTCGTTTGACATGTTTCGGACCTAAATAGCTAAAGTTGGAAGTTATGAATCTTAAAATGAAAATTATGAGTTTTGGGGGTTGATTCTTTGATTTTGATGTTATTTAAGCGATTTGATCGCTCGAGCAAGTTCGTAGGATGTTATTGAGTTAGTGTGTGTGTTTGGTTGGGATCCCCGAGGGCTCGGGAGTGATTCGGAGGTGGTTCGGGGTGGTTTTAGACTTGAAAAACACATCAGAAATTTTCAGTTGTTGCAGACCAGCTTTTGCTCTATGCGAACGCAATTCTCCTTCGCGTTCGCATAGGCCTAACCCATTTCTTCATCGTGATCGCACAGCTCCAATGCGTTCGCATAGCACAGAGTAGGCTCCCCCGAAATTTCTTCTACGCGTTCGCACAGCTCCTTCGCGAACGCGTACAACAAACCTGGACCCCTCCCCCAGCTTTCCTCTATGCGTTCGCATAGGCTCCTTGCGTTCGCATAGTACACCTGATCAACTTTCTTCGCGAACGCAATAAGGCTCCGCGTTCGCATAGAGTCTTTTTCCTCCAGCGATTTTAAGTCATAAAAACAGACCCACTTCGGGATTTTACACTTTTCTCTCACGAACCCTTCTCTCAAACCCTCCATTGACGAGTTCCAAGCTTCCTTTCCTCCATAACTCTTTGGGTAAGTTTTCTTAACATCGTTTCCTCGTTATTTCATCAACATAAATCAAATTCTTAGGCCTAAACATGAGAAAATAGGTAGAAAATTAGAGAATTGGGTAGAGTTAGGGTTTTAAAAAAAATAGCGATTTGGACCTCGTTTTGGGGTCGGATTTAAGAACAAATTATATATTTGAACTCGTGGGAGTATGGGTTAATTTATTTTGGTTCGAACCTCGGGTTTTGACAAAGCGAGCCCGGGGTCGGTTTTGCAAATTTTGGGCAGAATGTTAGAAAGACTTTAATTAGGCATTTGGATTGGATTGTTGAGTATTATTGATGATATTAAATAAACTGTGTATAGATACGATTGAATTGGAGCCAAATTCGAAAGGAAAGGCATTGCTTGAGGATTGAGTTGGTTGTAGACCTTCGAGGTAAGTGTTTGATCTATCCTAGCTTGAGGGAATAGGATTAGAGTATAATAAATTGCTATTTGCTAAATGATC
>MU776482.1:7423-50241 GCA_026770625.1 Nicotiana glauca
CATCCTTTCCGAGAAGGATCCTCATCCACCTTCCTCCTCGTGAAGGAGAAATAAGCAAGGAAGCCCAGATCCTAGCTCAGATCCTCAACACGCATCATTAGCCTCATCAGATCAAATATATAAAGTTCAAACCTTGTTAAAGATGGGACACCTTTTATCTATGCAGAATACATAACTGGACCTTTAAACTTGACCTTTTTTGTCATTTGGACACTTAAACATAGAGTTATTCCTATTAGGCCCTTCAACTAAGCCACATCTGTGCCAATTAGACACTTTGTAGTGACATAATTGAGTGCGTAGGAAAAGACGCGTGAAAATGAAAAAAAGGTTATGGATTATTTTTTTATTATTAATATTATTATATTATAATTATTATTATTATTATTATTATTATTATTATTATTATTATTATTATTATTATGACATTCTAATATATTATTCCAATTAAAGCGAATTTTTACCTTACATTCTATTTCTCTTCTTCTTCTCGTGAACCCATCATTTTTCCTCTTATTTTTTTTAAAAGAAAGTATAGTGTACATGAATTTGACTATTCTCATTTTTTATGCTTGTTCTTTTTGCACGACACTTGTAAGCTAATAGAATAAAACTTTACAAACTAGAACGCACAAGTGGTTGATAGAAGTTGCATTTTGACATTAACAACTTTTAACAAAAATAGTACTTCAGCAAAAGAGCAAAGCTGTCAAATACAAATGCAGCTATTTCATAAGCAAAGAAGAAAGCATTGAAAGCTATCAAATATACAACTGCAGTTAATTACATATCCAATTATCCAATAACTACAAAGTGTCTAATTGGCACATATGTGATTTAGTTGAAGGGTCTGATAGGAACAACTCTATGTTTAAGTGTCCAAGTGACAAAAAAGGCCAAGTTTAAGGGTCCAGTTATGTATTTGGCCTTTTATCTATGTAGTCTTCGTTATTGTTCAATATTATATAATTCATCACCCTCTTCTTATATAAGGGGATCCAATCATTGCTATGTTAAATCTCATGTGTGCTTCTTCTTATTTTTTATCTTGGATCGAATATGAAAAATTTTGTTTGGCTATGATTTACCTCAAATCTTCTTGTTTAATTAGTTTAGTAAAAAGTATAAATCTTTTTGGTCGAACAATATGATCACTTTCTTATCAAGTATTATTGAAATGTGACAATCTCTTTGTTTTTCCATATTCATATGTCAAGATCTATTAGATTCTTATATCTTTTGAAGTGGCATTTCGATAATTGAAAATTAAATAGAACATATCATTATTTAGGTATCATATTGATTTTTATGTTTAATTATTAAATTCTGTTAACTTTGAAAGTGTACATCAACGAAAATTTATTGTCAGACAACTAAAAAAAATTAACTATCATATGCTACTAAGAAGATTCTCCCATAAATTTTTTTTAATAGATCATATGTTTGTTAATTTTTTTAATTTTTATTAAACATATATTTACTTATAAAAAATTTAACAAAGTAAGATTGACATATTATTCATGTAACAAAAAACTCCGGAAAAACAGAAAAATCTGACAAAACCAAACTAATCCAAATCGATATAGTTGGTTTGCTTTGTTTTTAATAAAAACAGAACCAACCCGATTCATGTACACCTTTAACAAACACTCATTTCTCCTTTACTGCAAATGAGAGTAAGCGTTTGGCATTACGGATTTATTTTTTCTGGAAATTATTTATTTGGGTAAAATATTAGTGAGTTGAAAGAATTTTCTCCAAAAAATAAATATTAATTTTATAATTAAAGTAGCAGATCGAAAAGGACTTTGATGAAATTTTTGAGTAATAAATAAGACTAATATCTAAATATGAGTAATATAAAATTAAGTCAAGAAAATTGTATGGAGTGACTTTTGTAGAAATTATTTTCTCCTTTTTGAAGAAAAATATTTACCTAGAAAAAAAAACATTTTTTTGGATAAATAACTCCATCAGGCTAAATGCACCTACGAAATGGGGCAAAGGATTTAGGACAATACGGATTCCTTTGAGTTCCGCCCTAGACCTTTTGACCAACTTTTATTCTATAGTCGTTGGTTTATGCGGATTCAAAAAATAAAGAATTAAAGCGAGAGTTATAAAACGTTTGGTTGAGAACAATATTAAAAAACTAATATTACTCGAGCTAACTAAGTCCAAAATTCCAATTGTTGTGCACAAGAAAGTGGCGTTCCCTGGGGAATAACACCCAGAGGATGCGAAGAAGAGTAAAATCTTATTGCTCATCTTGTCAATATAGACACCTGTTGTAGAAGAAGGCAAATTGCCTAGTATATTATTTTTCTGGCCTAGTTTAGTATTAATATTCACCGTTTACAAAAAATTACTCCCTCTTTTTTATTTAAATAACGTATTTCGTTTATTGAGAGTCAATTTAAATAAACTTTGAAGTTTAATTGGATTAGCTTAACTCAATTTTTAAAAATTAAATTTAGAATTATAAGTTGTAATTTTTTTAGTGTCAATATGATAAAAGAAATATTTTAAATTGTTGGAAAATTTAACTCTCGATACGTGAAATGTGTTTCACATACTCTACCGCTTGCAATGCATCCACACAAACTTTGTTTTAATTGGGGCATTCAATCTCTTGAATACGCCCCAATTCCTTGTTTAACTGATTTTCCTAGACTCAAGCTCTCTTTCACAAGAAGAGGGAAGAGCCCAAGTCAAATAGGCACAAATTAGTATTTGCAACCGCTAATTCAACATGGATAACACAAATCAGTCCTAATATCAACCACCCATAAACATCTAAGCCTTAGAACTATGAGCACGTGATTTTTGCCCTATATGAATTACTCCCAGAAATTCAAACAAAATAATTTCTTTCATTATTGTATAATTGGGTGGATTTTGTGACATTTTGTGGTAATTGTTTGCATTTTTGTTTGTGCATTTTTAGTGAAAAATACAAAAATACTTGGCATTTGCATTTAAGGTTTAATTTCACATTTTTAGGATTAATTAGTAACCAAGCTGCTTTAAAAAAAAGAAGAAAAACAACAAAAATAGTTCAAGTTGCATTTTAATCTTGATCGTGAATGTTGTTTCTTTTAAGTCTGTTTTGTGATAATCACCATATGTGTTTAATTAGTTTTAGGATTAGTTGAACTTTAGGAATTAATTTCCATTCTTATTAATTTCTGGAAAAGAAAAAAAGGGGGGAATTAATTTGTCTTGAAATTGAAAAGAGAAAAAAAGAGAAGAAAAGAAAAAAAAAGGAAAAGAAGTAGCCTGGTTTTGATGTTTGGGCCAGATGTGCTTAGCCCAAACAAAATCCCATCCCAAAATCATGACCCAGCCCAAAATCCCAGCCCAGTCCGATCTAGAGACGTCCAAAACGGCGTCGTTTCGAATTATTAAATGACAAGAAAATCTCAGACTTTCATCCATGCCAATCCAATGGTCCAGGATCATCTAAGGTTTTTAATACAAGTGTAATAATTTCTTTACCAAATCAGAGACAATGTTATCTTCCTCGTACAAACCCTCATCCCCACCGTCTCTGCCACCCTCCGCCATGGGCCGCCGGCCGAAAATCGTCTCCGTCGGCGGCGATGCTTCAAAGCCGCTCAAAATCACACCCTACACCATTTTATCCCCCTCAACACGAATCCATGACCAACTCCTCTCAAATCCCAACCAAACGCCCCAAATATACAAAATCATAAACTCCATCTCCGCCCCATACGGCAGTGCCGACTCCGTTCACCACCAAAATTACACCACAGAGCCTCCTCACCCTCCTCTATTCAAATCCTTAAACCTTTTTTCCCGAATCTCCATCAAAGTCTTCGAATTTCAAATCAAAGATTCCCTCAAAATCCTAGTTCTCCCAATCGGCCTCAAATTCATACCACATGGTCTCCTCATTCCTCTCATGGCGAATCCAGCGTCAATAGTGCTCGAATCTTGCCGGAGTTGTTCCAATTTTGAATCGAAGAGGCGGCATAACCCTAGAATCATGTCAGTGAGTTTTCTTCATTTTTGTTTATGTTTTTTTTGTTTTCTTCTTATTTTTTTCGTGTTGTTTTGAAATAATTGTCCACTTGTTCTTGCTCCATGATTAGTTGATAACATGAAACTATTTTTGCAATTTTGTCATTAGTTTAGGTATAGTTTTATTCATGTGCTATGAGTTTAGTTCTTCCTTGTTCAATCATTTCTTGTTGAATTGATACTGCGGTTTTTAATCTCTAGGTTAATTTTTCATTTTGATTTTTGCCAATTTTGATTTTGTGTTGGGTTCTGATTGTTGTTTCTGATCTGTTCTAATTTCTGATTTTAGGTGTGATTATTAGTTTAATTCTTTGTTTTGATAAGTCCTTAATTAATTTGTTTAGGTTTTGTTTAGTCTTAATCTGATCGTTGTTATTCCCTTATTATTGTAATTAGTACTTCTTCAGTTTAGTATTTAGCTTTAATTAGTTTGTTAGGTTTAGTTTAAGTTGACTTGGTTATAACGGAATTAGAGGTATTTGGTTTGATTTTAATTAGGATAAAGAGGGGCTGAGGCTTTAATTAGGACAATTCAGCAGTTTTGGGATTGAATGAAGGGTAGTTTAGGTATCTCTATGTAGAGAAATTTTATAGATAAAGCTAGAATTTCCTAGACCCTTCTAGAATAGGACCTTAGTTCAAATTTCAAAAACATAGTGCAGTAACTTGAGTAATAAGTCAGGAAATAAGGGACTAACTAATCAAAATCTGAAATAAAAGATGGGAAAAAAGTGTGAGGGAAATCTAGAATCTTCCCCCTGAAATTTGCCTATAAAAGGTATGCTACTACCTTGTTTAACAAGTTTGGAACCCAAAAAATTCCCCCAAAAACCATTGCTAAAAATCTGAGTTTTGAATTTTAAATTTCAAGTCCAAGTTTTAGATCTAGCTCTTCCAAAAGCCAAAAACAATGGAAAAAAATAAGTACTGTTCTATTCAATTTTTAGGGTTAATTTCAAGTGTTAGCGGTTGATCTGCATTTCTTAGCTCAAATTCTGGTAGTTGAAGTTCGGAAGTGTGCCTTTTTGATTTAGAGCAGTTTGTGGCTTCCAATCAGTTGGTTTTTTGGTCATTTACTGGGTGCTGCATTTTTGTGGTGTTTGCTTGGGTTTTGTGAAGTTATTTTGGTTCAAATTATTCCAATTGTTGTTATTATTAACTGCTGGATACCAGCTGTTGTTACCTGCTGCTGATCTCTTCCTCCTGTTGTAGTTCAATTTCTCAGGTACATATTCGAACTATGAATTGCTGTAGCTTTGAGTTGAGATGCTGAAATGAAAAATGCACATTCCTTTACCCTCCGAAACTGGCGTGTTCATACTGTCATAGTAGAAGATATGATATGCAATTGTATTTGTTTAGGCTTACATTTGGTTTGTGTTTATGTTGTATAACTCGGACTGTGAATGGTTTGCATTATTAAATTTTAGATTTAAGTTCAATTCTTCTAAACTAGTAGCCTCAGTATATGTATTTGGAGTTCTGTGATAGTTTTAGTAATAACATCAATAGTTCAGCTCTAGACTCATGAATTACCTGAGTGAGTAAGGTTAACTTGAGTTGTCTGAAACTAGTTAGTTTGATTTGAATTTAAGTCATTAACTATTAGTATACAGTATTAGTAAAATCACGTAATTGAGCTGTTTGATCTAATCACTCGAGGTTAGAATCCATGACTACTGCTGTTAAGTTCAGTCTATGATTCCAATTTGTGTCTCATTTTTGGTGACATTTAGGAACTAACTAGTAGACAAGTAAGTAAAACAATCTGAGTATGAAACTAAAATTTAACGGAGCAATAGTTCATCAATTTGAGTAAATGAATATTTCTCATGGCTACCAGTTATTGAACACGTTTTTGAATAATTCGGAACAAGTTCAGTGTGCATTTGGCCTAGTCAAATCGAGGCTCCATTTAGTTTAACAATTAGCCTATTCCCAGGCAGCTTGCCCAGCATCGTGACAAGTTGATCGGCATGCCCAGTAATTTGATATTGGGAACATGAACTATTACGGGCCCAGGCTGCCCTAATTTCTGAATAATAAAACTTGATATGTTTTAAGCTTGGTACAGCTCTATTTACCCAGTTACAGGGCCTGATTGGATGAAAGGGAATTATGGGATTTTAGGTTTCTCACACATGCTAATTAATTAGGACTATCTCTTTTATTCTTAGAGACAAATTAAATAGAAAATTATAGATTACTCTAGGATTGACCTTTAAATAATAAAACGAGATGAGCCTCTCTAAACAAGCCACATAAATCGCGGGGCCCTCGATAAATGGTTATATTAAATACTTAGAATTCGGGACGGACCGTTTAGCGAATTTCACGGCTTTCCCCAAAGATAACAACACGTTAGTTGCTTTAGGTCCGTTACTTAAATAATTTTACCTTCCTAAATACGGGTGCACATTTATGTAACCCAAATTCAAATCTCAACGAAGTCGAAATGTATCAAAAATTGCGGGTGCATTTATGTGACGCGGTTCGAGACATGTTTTTACGATGTTGCAATTCTCTTAAAATTATAATAATAAAAGCGGTTCAAAATTAAAAACACATAGGTCAAAACATGTACTAAAATCAAACAAAGAAGCCAAATATGACAGTAGAGCGACCGTGCTAGAACTACGGAACCCAGGAATGCCTAACACCTTCTCCCGGGTTAACAGAATTCCTTACTCGAATTTCTGGATCGCGGACTGTTAAACAGAGTCAATAATTTTCTCGATTTGGGATTCAACCGGTGACTTGGGACACCATTAATCTCCCAAGTGACGACTCTGAATCTTTTAAATAAATCCAGTTTCGATTGTCACTTCAAGTTGGAAATAACTCCCTTTATTATGCCCTTGCGGGTGTAGTGAAAAAAGGAGGTATGACAAGAACAAAAGACCCATCAAACACCCGCACTGGGGTTAAGCCTTAACCTTAGCTAATGGGTCTAGCTACTCACAATAATGGAAGAAATCAGATATTTAAATGAAGAATAACCAATAAAATATGATTACAACCTAATATTTAAAGATTCAATGTTAAACCAGCTATAAAATTACTCAAAATAGACAAAACTGCTATTCACATGCTCAGCTAAGCTAAAGATACCATAAAAATCTGAAAACGAAGTATTTATACAAGGCCAAATTTTTTGGACAAAAATACCCCTGACAGAGTTATCGCACACTGCGAAAAATGCACCGTGGCCGTGGTGAGGCTTTTTGGTTTGACTTTTTATTCTCTGAATCTAGCCACCGCTGAACGCATAAAATGCACCGCGACCACGGTGGCAACACCGCGGACCGCATAAAATGGATTGCGATCGTGGTGTCTTGAAACTTCAAAAGTCCTGAGCTCTTTGAATCTTCTCTCTACGAACTGCAACATATGGTATGCGGTAGCGATGAGGCTACTGCGGCCGCAAAGAATCTTCTGCGGGCTGCACTGCTTAAAACCTCCAGGATTGCACCTCTCTGAACTTCTCCACCGCGGACCGCACTAAATGGACCGCGACAGTGGTAGGTATGTTTCAGCTGTAGTGGATTTTATGCTGCAGCAGTGCTTTGACTTGTTCTTGGTGCTTGTGCAAGTTTCACACCTTTTTGAGCTGGTTTTGACTTCTTGTCACTTTCTTGACCAAACCCTACAAACAAGTACAATATGCAAGCCTTTGAGGCTATTTGTATACATTTTTAATCCAAGCTCAAAGAAAAAGGAGTATAAAATGAACTAAAATTTCTAGTTATCATCCTCCCAGCTGTAAATAGTCGTTTAGGACCTTAATTGAAATACTGAGCTAGAAGGCTAATCCTAGGACTGAATAATAACATTGAAATTACTCTTCTTACCTTAGGCCCATCAACAAGCTAGACTTACTCCAATTGGGCATGGTTATGAAATACCCAATTTCATAACACTTCATCAACCTTTGAAAAAGGACTCCCCGGTCAACAATCAAACACCGAAAATTGAGGAACGAATAATCCTCTCAGGTGGCCTCTTGAAAATTAGACCACTGGACCAAAACTTGGGTAGATGTTTTGTTGCCTTTTTTCACCATACGTCGTTCCAAAATAGCACGGCTCCGTTAATATCTGTCTGTCATCTTTACAGTAAGGGGGGTTGTGAGATGGAAACACATTTGACCCCACCTTCTTATTCAATTGAGATACATGGAACGCGAGATGAATTCTTGACCCAGCTGGCAACTCTAAATCATATGCTATTGTTCCAATCTTTCGGATAACCTTGTAAGGTCCAAAGAATTTTGCAGCAAGCTTCAAATTCTTTAGGACACCCACGAAAACTTGTCGGTAAGGCTGTAATTTGAGAAACATGAAATCTCCAACCTTAAATTTCCTATCACTCCTTTTCTTGTCAGTAAATTGTTTCATTCGATTTTGTGTCTTCTAGAGGTTTTCTTGCAACACTCTACTCATCAATTGCCTTTTCCTTAACAGTTGATCCACTTATTCCAACTTGGATTGAGCTACTAGTTCGAAGGTTGGTTGAGGTGGATCATAGCCATAAAGAGCTTTGAAAGGAGACATTACTATGGTAGAGTGAAAACTTGTGTTGTACCAAAATTCCGCAAAAGAAATCCATCTACTCCATTTTTTTGGTTTATGGCCAGTCATGCATCTTAAGTATGTCCCGATACATCTATTCAACCTTTCCGATTGTCCATCCGCTTGAGGGTGATACACAAAACTTAACTTTTGTTGCAGTTGTAATCCTTTAAGTAGTTCCTTCCAAAATTGTCTCACAAAAATGGGATCCCTGTCCAACACCACTGAATTAGGAGCCCCGTGTAATCTAAAGATGTTATCCAAGAATAACTGAGCCACATGAGAAGCATTATAGGGATGAGACAGAGTAAGAAAACGTGCATATTCTAGTGTACTTGTCAATGACTACCAATATGTCTTTCCCCAATGATCTAGGAAGGCTTCAATGAAATCCATAGTCACATGTTCCCAAGCTTGGGAAGGAATGGGTAAAGGTTGTAATAATTCTGGGTAAGAAACATTCTCTCTCTTGTTCCTCTGATAAGATTCTTAAGCCCTAACCTTTTCCTTCACATCAATTAATAGAATAGCCAGTAAAAAATGAACTTCAATCTCTGGTGGGTAGAGAGTATAACTGAATGCCCTCCCCAAGGCGTGTCATGTATTTTTTCAATGAGCCTCTGAGTTTTCATTACTGCCAACCCACACTTGTCCATCTTTGCGTAGTATTACCTGCTTGTAGGTAGTATTTAGAGCTGCCTTAGGATCAATACTTAGCTGCAAAATTAATTGTTGAACTTCGGGGTCGTTGATGTAGCTATCCATGATCTCTTGAACCCATTTAGGATGGACAGTTGAAAGATCATAGCACTCCCCTATTAATTCATGCTTGCGATAGAGAGCATCAGCCACCTTATTATCCTCCCTTTTCAGGGTTCAATCCTCTTGAACTTTCTCCTTGGTCTCGCCTTTTTTTTTTGTTATTTTTTTTTGCTGCAAGGGCATCTTTCCTTTCCCAAAGAACCCATCAATTTCGTGATACCTTTGTGTTGCAAGAAGGTGGTAATTCTCTGATCTTTCAGAAATTTGAGACTGTAATGATATGTTCGTATGATGAACATGTTGGGCTGAAGATAGTGGAGCCACTTCTCAACTGCCATTAATAAGGCCAATAACTCTTTTTCATAAGTGGACAAGCCCAAATATTTTGGGCTTAAAGTCTGGCTAAAATAAGCTAGGGCTCGTTTGTTTTGCATTAAGACTGCACCAACTATAGTCCACTTTCATCAACTTCAATAATGAATAGTTGTGAGAAGTTTTGTAAACCTAATACTGGAGCTTTATCATAGCCTCTTTCAGTTCCTCGAATGCCTTGGTTGCCAATTCATTCCATTGGAAAGCTCTCTTCTTAAGAAACATTGTGAGAGGTTTACTAATGATTGCATAATTCTTGATAAAGCATCTATGATAACCTGTAAGGCCAAGAAATCCTCTCAACCCTTTAAGGTTGCTAGGTTGAGTCCAAGTTATTGTAGCTTCAGTGCTTACTCCTTCCCCTGATATAATATGACCTAAATATTCCACATGACTTTGATCAAAGCTACATTTAGAATATTTGGAAAAAAGTTTGTTCCTTAAAAGCAGCTCAAACGCCACCCTTAAATGCTGAACATGCTCATTCAAGTTACTACTATGAATTAGAATGTCGTCAAAGAAGACGAGCATGAAGTTCCGCAAGTAAGGACCAACAATCTCATGCATTAAGGCTTGAAAAGTCGCAGAAGTATTTGTAAGTCCAAACGGCATAACTCGAAACTCCCAAAGACCATGATGCGTCTTGAAAGCACTTTTGAACTCATCACCTTTTTTCACACGAATTTGGTGGTACCCGAACCTCAAATCTAACTTGGAAAAGTATTCTGCTCTATGTAATTCGTCCAGCAAGTCTTCCATAATGGGTATAGGATACTTATTTTTTACAGTAATTTCATTGAGTTTCGACGTCCACACAGAATTTCCAAGAAGAATCTTTCTTCTTCACTAATATTACCGGTGAAGCAAATAGGGAGGAACTGTTTGAAATTATCTGGGTAGACAGCAATTCTTTCACCATTTTCTCTATGATCTTCTTTTGTTCGTAAGAATACCAATAGGGTCTTTGGTTGATTGGGTTGGAGCCAGGAACTAGCTCTATAGCATGATCACAATTTCTCCTTGGTGGCAAGTCTTTGGGCTCCTAGAAAAGTGCTGAAAACTCTTTGACCAAGGAGTGAATGGGCTTTGGAACTTCTGGTTCTTTTTGAGCTGCAGTGGTCATGAGTTGGGCTGAAACCAAGTATTGGACCATGCTCAGTAACTTCTTGATAGTCTTTACATCATGTAATTTCACTTGGCCTACCTCATCACTACCTATTAAAGTGATGAACTTCTCCCTTATAAGAAATGATATGCTATGGGGTCGGGTATGTAATACAATGGAGCCACCGTATTAACCCAATCCATGCCCAAAGTAATATCATCACCCCCTGCTTTTAACGGTCTCAAATCAAACTTGAATAATTCTCCGCTCATTATCTAACTAAATTTAGAATATTTAATCTGTCCATTAGCCATCTTAACACGCACGGATCATTTGTTGGGTTCAACACATAAGCTTAACTGTTTCACCATTGATGGTCTATGAAGCTGTAGGTTGACCCACTGTCAATAAATTGTTTTTTAACAAAACCTACTATGCGTATGGTATTCGGGGAGTAACCTAAACCCATAATCACATTTAATGATACTTCCCCTTGCTCCTCTACCTATACCTCTTTTCCTTTTCATTCACCAATTCGGCATCGGATGCCTCCACGAAGTTCTCTTCCCCATCCATAGCATTTAACATCTTATTCTTACACTGATGGCCAGGTGTCCACTTTTCATGACAACAAAAACAGAGGTTATTTTCTCTTAATATTTCAAGGGTGGGGTTATTTGGCAAGATTGGTTTTGGATTTGAACTGGTCAGAGGTTTGGTAGCTGGGAAAAATGTTTGGGCTCTAGTAATGGAATAATTATATGGGCTTGGTTTGCTGGGTTTTGAGTTATTCCGCTACAGTATTAGTGGACAACTCATATAGCTTAACCATGTTGTAGGCTGAAACCAAGGTGTGGGGATTTTCCATCTTGACCATAGGACCAATTTCCTCCTTCAAACCACCAATAAAACAGGTTACAAAATACAGCTCATCAAAATTTGGTCTAACAACTTGCACCCTGCATCGTAATTCCTCAAAACACTTTTGATAACTAGTCACATCCGCCTACTGCTGCAATATATTAAAAATAGTAACAACATCAAGTGGTCCCGTGCCATCATATCATTTACAAATATCCCAACAAAACTGTTTCCAACTAATCTTACCGCCATGGTCAATTACGTAAGAACCAAACCAACTATCCAAGGTATCCTTGATTGTCATAGCCACATATGTCATCTTCTCCTCTTTAGCTACTTTGTAATAATTAAAATAGTATTCATAACATCGTATCTACCCTCTGAAATTGCGTTCATCAAAGTCAGGGAAGGCAAGTTTAGCCTTCATGTGACGAACATTGTAGGAAGAGTTTTCTGGATATGAAAAGAACGTGGGAATGGACATTTTTGTATATATGGGAAATGGATTCAATTGGCTCAATTGGACCTGAGTCTAATAGGTGTAGTTAGGAAGTTGGGCCAACGGAACAGATGGATGGTAAGACTAATAAGGCATATGGGTCGACTTTGCTGGATTTTAAGGTGCAAAATAAGGCATATGGGTCGACTTTGCTGGATTTTGGGTGTAACGGGGTATTTGAGTAGTATTAACTGGAGCTTGTGACACATAGTGGGGAATTTGGGATAGGCTTGGAGTATGAGTCTCGGTTATCGAGATGTGTATATAGGTTCCAAATGTCAAATGATTCTAAGGTGTGGGTCTGAAAGGTCTACTAGCAGCAAATAGATTGGAAAAAGGTCTGGATGAGCTAATAGAAATAGGGATGGTTGAATTTACAGTAGAGCTGAGGGTGTGAGAAAAATAAGGACTCATGGATGGTAGGGCTAAGGTTTCACTGAGAGAAGGAACTGAATTTGAGCGTGAAACAGCTAAGTTTGGGGCGGATAAAACCAAGCTTTGAGTCGTACCAGGATTGCTGTGTGTTACCACAGCTGGGGTTGAAAGAACAGGAGAAGACAGTGATGAAACTGGCCTGAAAGTTCCTCGTGCCGACGATTGTCCAGTAGCTGTATAAGTACTGTCTTGTGCCATGTCTAGTCGCGTCTCTTCCTTTTGGCTCATATACATGACCCATTTCTCTATCCTCTAGTTTGACTCAACATTGAGTTTTTGCATTTCTTCTATAGCTTCCATTCTTTTATTGGAAGCTAACATGAAATTTTGTAGTTGTAGTTCTAGGCTTGAGGAGCCTTCCCCACCACCTTTATCGGTTGGTGTTCCACCATCGGTGCCAGGACCGAGCTCTAATACCAAATGTAGCCGCTGCTACCAACCAAGAATAGAGATTCTCAGAAAATAAAAGAAAATAAGGAAAGATTGGAAAAATGGATAAAAATAGAGGAATGTTCATATATTGATACAGATTACCTTTACAAAGATAGGTTAAATATTAGACTATGACAGTTGTTCTTACACCTATAATATCTAAAGAAAATACAATGAAAAGGTAACACGTGTCCTCCCAGCTGTAAATAGCCGACCTTAATTGAAATACTGAGCCAGAAGGCTAATCCTAGGACTGAATAATAACATTGAAATTACTCTTCTTACCTCAGGCCCATCGACAAGCTAGACTTACTCCACTTGGGCATGGTTACGAAATACCTAATTTCTTAACAATTCACAAAACTTCAAAAAAAAATCATTAAAATGTATGTACAAATATAATTTTAATTTTCAAAAATTATTTTATTCTCTCATTTTCAAAAACTAATTTTTTCAAGTTTCAATTAAAGCTACGTCCAAACTTTAGCTAATTCTTTTGTATCAGTTCTGAAACAAAAATCCAAGGGACCTAACTTTTAAACTAAGATTTGATTCCTTCCCTGAGGCATTGAAATTCCCGGAATCAAATCTGCTTTATTCCTATCTCAATAAAAAGAACTTGGGTTAAATCTAGAGATAGTAATACCCGACTTGAGCTTACGTTGCTTGTATAATTTTGACACCCAATTGGTCTTGAGAAAGTCAATTAGGGCAAAGTCACTCAAGCTACCGAGAGGTATAAAGTGAGTAGTGTCGTGCATTGGCTATATCGCGATCCCAAACATAACAGTTTTTCCTTAGGCTTTAGAACCCGTCAAGTATTCACCTAGGAGAAAGTCACTTCCCTAGTGCCTCTTTAACCATTTAGAAAACCTTACAAGCATTCATACTTAGCTTAATTTCGCACATCATTAGCATGAAATTAGAAGAAACAAACAAACAAATATGATTGGAAGTGTAATCAAGAGCACTAGCACTAGTAGATTAGACAGAAATCCAACTCCAAACATTATTGTAGCTCTCTGTGGATTCGATCCCGACCTTCTCGAGTAAAAGCTGCATTGATCGTTCTTGCCACTTTGTAGTGGTGTAGGGTTGGAACCGATCACTTTTTGGCGCCGTTTCTAGTGAGATAACGGTTTTGGCTATCTGTCTAAACAATTTTGTGTATTGTTTTTCTTTCCTTCTGTGTTACTAATTTGTGTGTGACACCAATTCAGGTACAAAATGGCAGCAAACAACAGCAATGACCCTCTTGGAAATGTGGTTCCAGGGGAGGAGGTTGATGATAATGGTGAAGATGAGGTGCCTCTTGTACCTCAAAGACAAAGGAAAAGCTGACAGGCTAATGATAATAATATTCCATACCCTCCCCCGCCACCTCCCAAAGTTGTACCTCGAGTGCTTCCCAACCAAGGTTATGCTATTGCAATTGTCCCACCCCAGATCCGGGCGGGCAATTTTCAAATTACCAACATGATACTGACATTGTTGGAGCAGCGAGGGTATTTCACGGGTGCTCCCCATCAAAATGATTACAAGCACCTTAAAGGATTAGTTGATACATGTTGGGGGAGCAAGCAAATGAACGTGTCCGAGGATGCCTTGCGGTTGAGATTATTCCCTTTCTCTCTTTGAGGGAAGGCTTTGGATTTGCCGGAGAGACTCCCTAACCACTCCATCCATACATGGGATGAGTTGGCGGATAAATTCATTGCAAAATTGTTCTCGCCGGGTCACATGGCAACCTTGAGGGATGAAATCTTAGCTTTCAAACAGGAGCCCAACGAACCACTGCATGAGATATGGGAGCGATATCGGATTATGGTGAAGGAATGCCCAAATAATGATACGACTGAGGCAATGATACAACACACATTCTACCGAGGCATTAACACAACAAATCAGTACATAGTGAACCAACTAGCTGGGGGCAATTTCATGAACATACCGTATGATCAAGCTTGTGAGAGATGAGATGGAGGACACTTCTTTCGCTTGGAAAATCGAGCAAGTGTGCCACAGGGTGACCCTACGGTCATTCACTTGCACAAGGAGCTCCATGATCATGGACAGGCAATCACAGAACTTACAACAACAATGAACCAGCTAGCAAAGGCACAATTATAACAAGTTCAAACTCCACGACAAGTGAATGGTATGGATGGTGTCAACATATTAGTGAACAAAAGGAGACAAAGAGGGCAACAGAACCAAGGAAATTCGGATCAATATGACCAAGATAGTGGTGGATTCCAAGATGATGGGTACGATGAGCAGAATGAAGAAGCGCAATACGTGAACAACTATCAAGGCCAAATGGTCAATTCTTCTAACCAACAGTAACAATGGAGATCCCAAGGCAATTTGGGAAATCAACAACAACAAGGAAACAATAATTGGGGGAACAAAAACCAATATCCAAATTGGGGCAATCAAAACAATCAGGGTAATTAGGGTAAAAACAACAACTGGGGCGGAAACAACAATCAGGGTGGTTGGAACAATAACAATCAGGGAAATCGGGGGCAAGGCTTTCAAAGGCCCCCGATGTATCAACAACTGAAAAATCCACCCATGTCCATCCCAAAGTCATAGTTCATCCAACAATGACATGGGGAGAATTGAAATGAAGTTTGAACAGATGTTGAAAAAGAATGCTGACTCCGATGCTCAGTTGGCATCCCAAAATACTTCAATCAGAAATTTGGAGGTTCAACTAGGCCAAATCTCACAATCTTTGAATACTCGCCCTAAGGGGGTCTCTACCTAGTGATACAGTAATCAACCCAAAGTGTGGGAACAATACTGGGCATGCAATGGCAGTAACTACAAGAAATTGGCGAGGCGGTGATGTGAATGCCTCCAAACAAAAAGAAATTTTAAGTGATGAAGTTGAGTTGCAAGATAATGAGATCCCTTTGGTGGCTGAGAATATTATTGACGAGAACTTGAATGAAGAAATGAGGATTGATATCAAAGATACCGAGGTGGACACTCGAATGATGTGAACCCGTCTAGGGAACACGTAATAGACATGCCGGAAATGGTTGTGCCTAAGACAAGGATCCTTTGCCAAGGCCACCTCCGCCTTATCCTCAAAGGCTCATGAAGTAGAAATAAAAGAACCAGTTTAAGAAATTTATTGATATGATGAAGAGCTTATCCATTAATGTGCCTTTGATGGAGGCTTTAGAGCAAATTCCAGGTTATAACAAATTCATGAAAGACTTGGTGAGAAAGAAAAGATCTATGGATTATGAAACTATCAAGATGACCTACCAAGTTAGTGCAATAGTGCACTCAATGGCTCTGAAGCTAGAAGATCCCGGTGCTTTCACCATTCCTTGCACCATTGGGAGTGCAGACTTTGCAAAAGCTCTATGTGATTTGGGGGCAAGTATCAACTTGATGCCCTACTCAGTTTTCAAGACTTTGGGTATTGGACAATCGAGGCTGACTTCTATGAGATTGTAAATGGCGGATAGATCAATGAAGAGGCCCTTGGGTATAATTGATGAAGTTCTTGTCTAGGTGGACAAATTTATCTTGCCAGCTGATTTTGTGATTCTCGACTGTGAGGTCAATTTTTAGGTGCCTATAATCTTAGGAAGACCTTTCCTTGCTACTAGAAAGGCATTAGTTGATGTGGAAGAAAGGGAGCTCACTTTCCTGATGGGTGATGAAAAAGTGGTCTTTCATGTGTGTAAGTCAATGAAGCAGCCCAACTGTAGTGAAGTGTGCTCTTCGTGGATCTGGTCACGACACTGATAATTGATTATACTAGTGCAATGATCTATGTAGAGGACCCTGTAGAGGCGTTATTGTTAAATCTTGATGTAAATGAGGATGAAGGCAGTTGGAGTATGTTAATTCTTTACACGGAATTGGCTCTTACTCTTATAAGCCTCGGAAGCTATCTTTGGATCTCGATAATAGGAAGACTCCACCAATAAAGCCCTCAATCGAGGAACCTCCCATGTTACAGTTGAAGTCATTGCCTCCACACCTCAGATATGAATTCTTAGGCCCTAGTTCAACTTTGCCAGTTATTCTTTCCTCTTGTTTTACTAACATGCAGGTAGATGCCAAATTGGCGTTGCTCCAAATACGGAAGAAGGAAATTGAATGGACCTTAGCTGATATTCGGGGGATAAGCTCCGCCTTTTGTATGCACAAGATTATTCTTGAAGATGATGCAAAGCCCTCCTTGGAACATCAAAGGAGGTTGAGCGAGGCACTGCAAGAAGTTGTGAAAAAGGAGGTGATCAAATGGTCAGATGTTGGGGTTGTGTACCCAATCTGTGATAGTTCTTGGACTTTGCTGATTTAATGTAGCTGAAGAAGGGTGGTATGATCGTGGTTACCAATGCGTAAAATGAGTTAATTCCTACCAGAACTGTCACTGGATGGAGGGTGTGCATAGATTATCGCAAGTTGAAAAAAGTGACCCGCAAGGATCACTTTCCATTGCCTTTTCTTGACCAAATGCTAGATAGACTTACTGGGCGTGCCTTCTACTGTTTCTTGGATGGGTATTCTAGGTACAACCAAATTTTGATTGCTTCGGAAGATCAAGAGAAGACCACCTTCACTTTCCCATATGGTACCTTTGTCTTTTCTAGGATTCCATTCGGGTTATGTAATGCACCAGCTACATTCTAGCAGTGTATGATGGCCATATTTACCGACATGGCGGAAGACATTTTGGAGGTGTTCATGGATGACTTTAGTGTTGTGGGTGACTCATTTGATGAATGTTTGAAGAATCTTAATAGGGTGTTGGCCCGGTGTGAAGAAACCAATCTTGTGCTCAATTGGGAAAAATGCCATTTCATGGTTGAGGAGGGCATAGTCCTTGGTCATAAAATCTCAAAGCACGATATAGAGGTGGACAAGGCTAAAATTGAGGTGATTTCAAGGCTCCCTCCCCCTACTTCTGTCAAGGGGGCTAGAAGTTTTCTTGGGCATGCGGGGTTCTACCGGAGATTTATCAAAGATATTTTGAAGATAGTGATTCCTCTGTGCAAACTTTTGGAAAAGGATGCAAAGTTCGTGTTCAATGAGGAATGCATGAGAGCATTTGAACTGCTGAAGTAAAGATTGACCACCACACTTATTATTACCGCACCCAATTGGAGCTTGTCTTTCGAGCTTATGTGTGATGCGAGTGGTATTGCGGTTGGGGCGGTCTTAGGTCAAAGAGCGAATAAAATGTTTTACCCGATGTATTATGTGAGCAAGACAATAAATGATGCTCAAGTAAATTACACGGTGATGTAAAAAGAGTTGTTGGCTATTGTGTTTGCAATGGAGAAATTTCAGCCGTATCTCATGGGAGCCAAGGTCATAGTTCATACCGATCATGCCGCACTCCGATACTTGAAAAAGAAGAAGGATTCCAAAGCTAGGCTGATGCGATGGTTCTTGTTACTTCAAGAGTTTGATTTGGAGATTGTGGACCGGAAAGGGTGTGAAAACCAAGTGGCAGACTAGTTATCTCGCTTGGAGGAGAAGGAGAGGCCTTGCGATGGCCTAGAAATCAATGATTCATTTTCCGATGAGCGACTCCTTTCTGTGTCATGAATGGTATGCCATGGTTTGCAAACGTTGCTAATTTCCTTGTGACTGGTATTGTCCCGTGCGAGCTCTCTTCTATCCAAAGGAAGAAGCTTAAATGGGATAGTTTGGACTTCTATTGGGATGAGCCGTACTTGTTCAAGATCTGCACTGACGGTGTGATCCGGAGGTGTGTCTCGAAGTAGCAATTGAGTATCTTAGAGGCTTGTCATTCCTCTCCTTATGGTGGTCATCATGGTGGGGCGAGGACAATTTCAAAGTTTCTTAGTTGTGGGTTTTACTGGCTAACTTTGTACAAGGATGCAGGTGAACTTGTGAGAGATACGACGAATGTCAAAGAGCAGGTGGTATTTCGAAGAAGGATGAGATGCCTCTCAATACTATTATCGAAGTTAATATTTTTGATGTGTGGGGCATTGATTTCATGGGCCCGTTTATTAGTTCATGTGGCAACACATACATTCTAGTGGTAGTTGACTATGTTTCAAAGTGGGTTAAGGTCGTGGCTTTACCCAATAATGAGGCCTAAAGTGTTGTTGTGTTTCTCAAGAAGAGTATTTTTACTAGGTTTGGCACTCCGCGAGCAATCATATGTGATGGGGGATCTCATTTTTGCAATAGAACTTTTGACACTTTGCTTGCAAAATATGGTGTCAATCACAAAGTGTCTACTTCTTATCATCCTTAGGTGAGTAGCCAATTTGAAGTATCAAATAGGGAAATCAAGAGTATATTGTCAAAGACGGTCAATACAAATAGGACCGATTGGTCAAAGAAATTGGATGGTGCTCTATGGGATTATAGAACTACTTACAAGACTCTGATTGGTTTGTCTCCATACCGGTTGGTGTTTGGGAAAGCTTGCCATCTACCGGTTGAGTTAGAACACAAGGCCATGTGGGCTTTGAGGAAGCTGAATCTTGAATGGGATATGCCAGAAAATCTTCGTGTGGAGCAGCTTAATGAACTTGATGAATTCTGATTTCATACCTACTCCAGTTCGTCCTCTTACAAGGACAAGATGAAGTATCTTCATGACAAGTATGCTCGTGGCAAGGAGTTCAAAGTGGGTGATTTGTTTCTCTTGTTCAATTGTCGGTTATGTCTGTTTCCGAGAAAGCTTAAGTCGAAATGGATGGAACTTTTGAAGTGGTGCTTGTGACTCCGTTTGGTGCACTTGACTTGAAAAACAAAAATGGAGAGATCTTCAGAGTTAATGGGCACAGAGTCAAGTACTATCTTGGCAAGATTGATGACAACCACGTGGTGACAATGATCCATCTAAAGTGATTTGATGGTAACCTGTGTCATGCCGCGACGTTAAATCAAGCACTTTTTGGGAGGCAACCCATCTGTCTTTCTTTATGTTTTTCTTTGATTTTCTTTTTAGTGTAGGATTTGATTTTGGACTAATTGGTTGTGAGATATATGTAGGGTTGTTTTGATGCAGTGCAGGACCAAATTGAAAAAAATGGAGCACTCTCTAAAGTTTAGGACTGTTGTCAAATTGCATTTTTCGTGGCCGCAATGGCCTTATTGCGGGGGCAAAATTTCATTGCGGTCTGCAATGTTGAATGGTCAAAAGTGGAGGTTCTCTGAAGTTGTCACCGTAGTCGCAATGCATTTTATGCTATCCGCGGTGCCCTACCGCGGCCACGGAGAATTTCTTGCGGTCTGCAGTGAACTCCTTACTAATTTTTCTTCTTCTTATGGTTAAGTACCATGGCCCGCGGTGCATTTTATGCGGACCGTGGTGGCTAAGTAGCGTGGGTCCAATGTCCTTTCTCCATAAATATGACCTCAGGCCCTCATTTACAATTTTCGCTCATTTGCTCTTTAAATAGAAAAAGTAATGTTCAGCACGCCCTCAGTCATCTGCATTGCATCTCATCTCTGGTACTTCAAATATTTCCCTAGTCTTTAATTTTGTTTTAGTTTGTTAGTTCGTCATTTTTCTTCTTCCCTTTTCCTTCAGTTTTTAACTTAGGGTTTCATAATGTTGTTTAGATTAGAATTAATTAGTTAAATGTAATGATTGTCTACCTAGTGGGTTGATAATATGTGGATTAAGGCTAAAAATGAGAAAAATTTTGAAACCCTAGGTTGGTGTTGCTGAGTATGCCTCTCCGCGGCCGTGAAGATTCTTCTGCGGTCCGCGGTGTTAAATTTATGAGCGGTCAAATTTAAGGACCGTGGTCGCGGTTGATTTTTTGCAATCCGCGGTGCCTTACTGCAACCGCACATTATTTCCAGCGGTCCGCGGTGCCCTAAATCAGAGAGTGGGTATTTTGAGCCCCACTCCACTGCGGTCCGCGATACGATTTTATGCGGTCCTCAGTGGTATGTTTGCGGCCGCAATGCTTTTTATGCGGTCCGCAGTCAGCTATTTTCTTTAGATTTTTCACTGATTGTTCTGGTACTACGATACTAACAAGCAGCAAATGAATTCTCCTTGCATACAACGGTTAAATCACGAGGCGGTGGTGACAAACAAAAAGGAAAAAAAGAGTCCTCCTGGGATAGGGAACGAGGAATGATAAAATTAACCCCACAAGTTCAAAAGGTAATTGGAGATACAAGAAAACAAATCAAGGCTGCAGATAGAGCTGCGTCCCATTCAGTAGGAAGTGAGTATGTACCCTCTCGGGAGGCATCTGAGTCTTATTCATTGCCGGAGTACATACCTGACTTCCGGGAGAGATTAAGATTGAGAAATGAACCTACCCTTTGTCGCTCCCCCTTTTTCTCGCGAAATCGGGTTTATGACATTCAGTTGGGATAACTCTTTCCTTTTTTAGAAAGGGGCTTGCAATTTTGAAGAGTCTCCACCTAACGATTTCAAGGTGCGTTAGGGCACCTATGGGGTTCAACTATAACTACATTTTTATAACCAAATATAGGGTAAGGGCTTGAAATTATCCCAAGGGGAAGGTGTTAGGTACCCCTCAGGATCCACTAGTGTGGTTCCCGGCCAGATGGTTCTTTGTGAATTTGTGCAGTTGACAAGTAAGCAAATAGGGCTCAAATAAGAGGGAATTTTAAATACACGCGTGTTTGGAAATGATAAAATAAAATAAAGTTTAAAAAGTTATAACTAAGCATGCTAACAAATATAAAGGGGGAGGGTCCTAGGTTCATTTATAATATGGATCATATTAATGCTATACCCGATAATCACTCCTCAAAAGAGGGGCTACACGTGGTATTAGCGTACCGGTCATCATATCCATATCTACCTTTCCCACCCCGTTAAGGTATTAAAGCGTGGATTGGTCTCCACCTCTATTTCATGCTATTACCCGTCCCATTCCTATCAATCCCGAAGGAATTTAGGACCACTATTCCTATAAGAGGGAGGATTTTAGTCTGACTCTTGGGTTTTAAAGGTAAAAAAACTAAGGCGACATTCAAAACACATAGGACTGCATATTAGGGAAAACATGTAAACAACTAAGAGGCTCAGATATACCTCCTCAAGTAAAGCAAATAAATAGCATGACTTAAAACACATTTAGGGTCAGAATTTAAAGTACTAAGGCAGGGGAGTTTTAGTTGTTGAAGTAAACCAATTTATTACATAACTCAGATAAGAAGTCTGAATCAGGCATGCCTGCTGGTTGTAGCAGTTGCTAATTAAACAAAGGCGGATTGAATTTTATCGCTATTACCTAAGTCTTGCCTAAGTGTGTGTTGATGATACCCTATAAGCATGATATCTATTACTGATTCAAAAATGGAAGAGCGGTGATAGTTTTAAACGAGCAAATTGGATCTTATAGGCATGCTTTCTAAACCGCATTAATGAAAGGAGTAAGTTGTTTAAACTAATTCAAAATAATACGAGTCAAACTGATTTTTTAACTAAAGTGGTTTTAGATTTTATGGACATAATCTCTATTGTTGCTGATTTTAATTCCTACAGACATGGTATCTAATATTAAAGGCTAATTTGGTCCTATAGGCATGGCATCTAATGAAGTGGAGTAAGCAGGATTTATTTGGTCACAGCGAAATTCCTATAGACATGATTTCTATAAAATATTGATATTAACCTTATAGGCATGACATCTAATTTTGAATCTAATTTTAACCTTGTAAATATGATGTCTGATTATAGCCGTTAGATCCTATAGGAATGATTTCTAAGTGTGGAGATAAACATGCAGAGCTTTATTAATCAGACAGGATATCTAAGTGTAGAATTAAAGCATGCAGAGTTTGAAATAATAGACCTTATAGGCAGGATGCCTAAGTGTAGAAGTGGACATGCAGAACAAATCCTATAGGCAGGATATCTACCCTTAAAACATGCATAATTACCCATCCATTTTCACTAGCCAGCCCCAATATTCATTACAAATTATTACAGACCAAATGCTAAATTAAAAGAGAAGTACAAAATAAGAAATTACAACCGAAAAAAGCCTGATTCTAACTTCATCTCTGAGTTATGGAACAAAATACCTCAAGTGCCACTTGTTTCAAAGCCTTTCTCAGACTTGGGTGTGTCAAAGTTCCCTAAGGGTCTCAAGGGACTCCGGGCAGTACTTACACCCAGGCTTGCATAACCAGATAAAGAATGAGTGCAGTGTGGAAGGGCCAACCCTTATGTGTCCAAGTTCAGATGGAGTTATAGGGTCCCAAGGCAAGGCTCACACAAGAGGGGTAGAACTTATGTTCTAGGAATATAGTGAAATTGCAGAACATAGAGATTGATTTAAAAACAGGACTGGGAAATAATAAATGATAAGAGTGATTTTGAAAATAGTAGTAGTGAAACTCAAGCTACATAGAAACAGTAACTATACAAAGGGGTCAGGGGTTTTGGGAATACGTTGCATGAAGCATATGACCCTGGGAGGGTTCAAGTTTGGACATGCACAACAATAGATGATGTTGGCATGCTCACAAACCAGCCAGAGAATACAAACACAAAGAAGGAATGCGGGGTTTGGGATTCATACACATAGGAGAGCATTAACTAAAAAAGGCAAAGGGAACACATTTCAACACACTAGTAATGTAATTTGGATTGCAGAAAACATAAGCAGAAGTAGGCAAGCATGAAGAAGTTGAAACAATTACAGAAACATATTGTGTTGATGCTGGAAAAAATTTAACTAGGACATACCAGTAAGAAGCAAAGTGCAAAAAGAAAAAGTAAGCAAATTTCCACAGCCTAGCCTTGACTTTTAGCCGGCTAGACAAAGTAGTAGCACAAGTAGCAACAGAGAAAAGAGAGAGAGTTTTGAGTGAAGTATGTGTTCTGAACTTAGATAGCTCCCCCGCTTGGAAGAAGGGGGTGGGTATTTATAGCTTTTGAAAACGATTGAAAGTAAGCTAATAAGTAAAGTCTTAACACAAACATAGAAACAATCACAAGTCAGAATCAATTAACCCAAGTGATCTCCTTTAAATAAGGAAGCATGGCTTAACGGGTACTAATAGGTTTCAATTAAGGAAAGAAAATCAGTTTGGGGACAAATTGATTGTTTCCATAAAAGGGGTAGTAAAAGCATGCAGTAACAATCAAGTCTAAGTACGGAAATAAGCTTATTTTTGGGAAATGATTCAGCAAGGTAAAATATCCCAGTAAAGGGAAAAGGAATCAATTAATTTTAAACAGGCGAGTGAAATTAGGGTTCATAAAAGAAAAAGCTTCTGCAATTAATCAAAAGATCAATCAAGGAAGAAACATGATTCTACACTTCAATTATATAAATAGAGTGAATAGAAGCATCAGACATGCGAGGCCAAACACATTGGAAAAAGAGATAATCACAAATATGTCGTAATGGCATAAATAAGCTAGGATTCAATAGTAAAGCAAATATTCGAGGCATAGTAGTCAAGTAGGTTAATTCACATAGCATCAACAGTGAAGAAAACACAGAATCAGGTAAAAGAAACACGAACCCTACTGCGCGTCCGCCTGCTGTGCGGTAAGGTACCACCCTATTGTGCCAGCAGCCAACTCCGGCGATCAGAAGCATGTAAAGGTCTCACAGTAGTAGGTGAAGAAACCTTTTGAGAAGTTAGGGTTTCCACAAAAATCAAGTTAAGAAGATAGTAAAAACTCAAAATCAAACAAGTAAAATAAGAGAAATAGGGTTAGAAACAAAGAACGAGTACATATTTAAACAAACAATTTCCAGAACTCAGATAAAACTAAAAGGAACTAGGGTTTTTAAACATGCTGAAATAGATAGAAGAACATCATGAGCAAATAGCAAAATCATCAAACCACATTAATATCAGAGAAGAAAACTTAAAGGAAAAACCCTAATCGTGGAAAAACGAAGAGTCATTTTGAAAGAAAAGTTGAAGAACCTTCGAAGGGTTTTAGGGTAAGCACATATCTAAGGTAGATCTGAAAGAAGTCGAAAGGTAGTAGAGATTAGGGTTTCATAAAACCCAAAAGTAATGAGAAAGATATTGAAAGTCAACAATCTAACCAAAAAAAGGTTAAGGACCTACCTTGAAAGGCCATGGATGGGCGGAGAAAGGTCGTTGATGGCCGAAGAAAGGCCATGAACAATAGTCTAGCAGGGACAGGACCAGACTCCTTCGAGGTCTGGTCATGAAACCATAGAACCAAACACCCAGGAGCCATAGAAGGCTGTTATAGATCTCAAATGAACCCGGAAGGCCATGGATTTAGTAGGTATTAGGGTGAATTAGGGTGGCGGCGGGTAGGGTTTGGGTGGTGTTGCAGAGAGAGTTTGAGAGGAAGGGGATTCTAAGGCGGCGGATTGTATCAAAGATAGGGTTTTAGGGTTGTTTGGGATTAATTAAGGTAAGGGTGAATACTGGTCGTTGATCTGAATGATCAACGGCCCGGATTAAAGAGGGTAGGTAGAGGCCCGGGTCTGGGTTGGTTCAATTTGCAATTAGGTCGGGGTTTAATTGGGATTGGTCCGGGGAAATTAGGTTTAATTGGGGCCAAATTTTAGGTTATAATTGAAATGAAATTGGGCTATTATTTAATAGCCAATTTTTCCTATTTAAATTATAAAAAATAATAAATTAATTTCTGGAAATAAATTAAAAGTACTAAAATGATTTATAACATAAGATTAACACTTTAAAAATATAGGACTTGATTTTATGAATATAACCGTAGTTAAATCTTAAAAGATGCTAATATTACAATTATACACTTTAGCTTTGAAAAATACTAAATAAAATTATAAAAATATACAAAAATTACCTTATCTGTATTTTAGCATAAATATAAGAATCCAAAAAATGAATCATCAAAAATAATAATTTTGGACATAATTACTGAGATTTTATGGATAAAAGGGGAAATAAATCAGGTAAAAAAACTTTTAAAATTATGGAAAATAATAAAATGCTTCGACATACTTATACATGCATATATATGCTATTTTCAAGTCATTTCCCATACTGAAATATATAGAAAAAAATTGGGTGTCAACACCCCTCCAGGCTATTGTAACGACCTGACCGGTCGTTTTGAGCTTTTGCACTCTGACTACCAGTTTCCCCGTTTGATGTATTATGATTGATGTAAGTCGTTGGTTTTGGTTTTCCCGAAAATCGGTATGATTTTGAAAGAACACTCTCAGCTGAAAGCTTTGAATTTGAAAGGTTTGACCAAGAGTTGACTTATTTGTATGTGAGCTCAGATCGGAATTTTTATGATTTGGTTAGCTTCATGGGGTGATTTATGACTAAGGAGTGTGATTGGAATTGGTTTTGGAGGTACGGTGTGGAATGTTTCTTGAATTGGCGAAGTTAGTATTTTGGCGATTTCCGGTTGATAGGTGAGATTTTGATCCGAGTGTTGGAATGAAATTTTGAGAGTAGCTGTAGCTTCGATGTGTTATTTGGGATGTGTGTGTAAAATTTCAGGTCATTTGGACGTCGTTTGGCCGGGGTTTTAATCGAAAGTGTATTTCGAAAGTTTTTGGAAACTTAGGCTTGAATCTTATGTGTTTTAAGTGATTTGATGTTGTTTGAGGTGTTTTGATGATTGGAACAAGTTTGAATGAGGTTTTAGGATGTGTTGATGCTTTTGGTTGAGGTCCCGGGGGCCTCAGATGAGTTTCGGGTGGTCAATCGAACCATTTTTTGTTTTGAGAGTTGCAGAAATTGTTGTTCTCATGTTGCAAAGAAATTGGCCTTCGCGATCGCGTGAGGCAAGTCGTGATCGCGATCGCGTAAAAGGATTTTGGAAGGCCAGGAATAAGACCTTCACGTTCGCGTTAATGGGATCGCGTTCGCGGATGGTTAGGGGTTCTTGCTTCGCGATCGCGTGAAAGGTGTCGCGTTCGAGTATAAAGAAATGAGGTCCAAGAGCTATTGTTCTTCGCGTTCACGCATGAGGGAACGCATTTGCGTAAGTGTAAAGTCTGCTGCATCGCGTTCGCAGAGATAGGGCCGCGTTCGCATAAGGTTAAACTTTGGGAAATTAAAAAAGTGCTTTGCGATCGCGAAAAAGGATTTTTAGTGCTAGGCAGAATGTTTTAAGTCGTCTTGTCTGCATTGTTTGGGTCTATTTTCGCCATGGGTGCTCATTTTTTAAGATTTTTGAAGGAAATTAAAGAGGGATTCAAGAGAAATTGACTTGAGGTAATAATCTTGGTCTTAAAACTCGATTATATTGTGAAATCCACCTAGAAATTTATGGAAATTTAGTAAAAAAATGGAAGAACTAGGGCTTGGGATTTTGAGATTTTAAATTGGGATTTGAAGGGTCATTTGAGGTCGAAATTTAGATTTTTTATATGTATGGACTCGTGGAAGGATAAGAAACCCGTTGATGTGAAAATTTTTGAGTTTTGAGAAGTGGGCTCGGGGCTCGAGATTTGCTAATTTCGTAATTTTTGATATTTTTCGATTGTTTTCGATTGGGTTTTGTTCCCTTAGCATATTGTGATGTATTCGTTCTAGTTTTGGTCAGATTCGACGCATGAAGAGGTCGATTTGAGGGGCGCATGCGTCGCGAGCTCGAGATTTCTCTGGTTCGAGGTGAGTAATGATTGTAAATGATATTCTGAAGGTTTGAAACCCCGTATTTGTACATCGTAGTGCTATATTGAGGTGACTTGCACGCTGGATAGCGAGCGTGGGGTAGAGTACCGTTGGGGATTGTGACTTGGTCCGTCCGATTGATGAATTTATTGCGTATTTGAATGAAATTACCTTTTATCATCATAATTTGGGCTGATTGCCCATATTTGGGCTTCGTGCCAGTTATTTGAACCCTTCGGGGATTATTGTTCACATTTCCTCACTGTTTTGATTTCATACTTGAAATCAGGCATGTATTTCCACTATTTTAAGACTCATCCAAGTTTATTTTGCTTTAATACTTGAAATGATATTTCCAATATTATTTGGGGTGACCATCATATTTTACTGTTGCCCTAGTGGCTTATGTGATTTGTGACTGAGTAAGGCCGAGGGCCTGTGCTATGAGGATACTTTTGGATCGGGTTGCACGCCGCAGCAGTGGGATTCTGATTTGATATGAGGCCGATGGCCTAGATTTAATGCCACGAGATGACTTGATATTGCGCTTGGGCCATGAGGAGACCCTCCCGGAGTCTGCACACCCCCAGTGAGCGCCGTCGACGATAAATGGATTGGGCTGCATGCCGCAGCGGTACTAGTATTGTTCTATGTGTTTACTTTATTTCATTTGTCCATTATCTGTTATTTGTGCTACTTCATGCAATATCTACCTGATCGTCTAGCATTCTCTGATGATTGAGTGTTGTGCCGAGAGGCGGATTTCTGTGCTTATCTGCACTATTGTTTGCATTCATTTGCGTGACCGCTGAAAAAGTCATTTTCAAGAGAGGTTGGAATTGAGCTTAGATGTTTCTCTAAAGATTTCACAGTTTTATTGCTTTTTCTCAAAAAGGATTTTTGCACTGCTCTATACAGCATGATGATTTGTTATACGTAATTTCTTACTGCTTAGTTGTTATTTACCTTTATTACTTACTGAGTTGGAGTACTCACTTTACTTCCTGCACCTCGTGTGTAGATGTAGGTATTTATCCGCCCGTTAGCGGGTTTTGGCTGATCAGACGCAGAGTTATAGGAGTTAGCGAGGTGACTGCCAGTGTTCACAGCACCGTTTCCCTCTCTTTTATTTATTATTCCGGTGTTGTATATTTTAGACCTTGTAGTTGGATTTACACTCTAATAGATGCTCGTGACTTGTGATACCCCGATTAGGGCTGTGTTGGGTTGTATTTCCGCTAATTAATATCATGAAATCATATTTTAACTGCTTATGAACTGTCTATCTGCTTAAAAGAGGTGTTCTGAAATGGTCTGGCTGGCCTTGTCTTCACGAGAGGCACCATCACGACTGGAGCGGGGTTTGGGTCATGATAAGTTGGTATCAGATCCTAGGTTACATAGGTCTCACGAGTTATGAGCAGGTTTAGTAGAGTCTCGTGGATCGGTACGGAGACGTCTGTATTTATCCTCAAGAGGCTGCAGAACAATTAGGAAAACTTCACATTCTTGGAATTCTTATTGTGCGTCCTTGATTCATCTTGAAATATAACTCTTAAAATTCCTTCCACGCATTCGTATGCGCGCATGAGCGCTCAATATCAGATGTGCTTTGATGATTTGAGATTTCCCGATCTAGGGGAGAGATGTGATCTTTGTGAGTTTATGTTTGGCCAGTCTAGAGGACTTGAGGTCGGATATTTACCTATGGCTTGAGCTCCGAGGTGCTGATTGTGTGAGCAAATGTTTTGAACTTATATGTTTGTTATTGTCCCTATTAGTGGAAGTGACGGCTGGATAGTTATGTGATGTGTATGTTAGTACTGCGTGATGTATCTATATGACTTAGAAGTGACAAAGAAGGTCTGCTGGATCATAGAAGAACTACTAGGTGCTTGAAATTCCATCGTGATTGGAGGCATAACCCCGAATTATGGGTGTATGAAGGATCTTTTCATGTTTTTCGGTTGAGAGTGAAGTAAATGTTATGTTGCGGTATGAGTTCAGACTCAGGAAGTCTACGTGACTGCGGACAGTTTATGACGGTGGAAGGTATACAGAAATGTTATATTGAGGCAAAGCAGGTGGGTTATCTCCTGCGGAGTGTTCTGAAGTGGTGTGATCCCTATGTGTATGTTAGAAGATCTCATGTGTAATTGAAAAGAAGATCTCATGTGTAATTGAAAAGTACGTGTTCAAATTTAAAATTTCGGGTCGCTTAAGAGAGTGAGCTTCACTATTGCAGGGATGAATACGAGATTTGTAGAAGATTTATAGTACTAGATGATCTGTGATTTAACAAGCTTACAAATGATTTGAGTTTAATCTCACTATGGTATTGTGGCATCAATAGAGTAAAAGTGTTATGAGTTATTGAGTGTATCTGGACCTATGGCTTCGAGCCAAGTGGGGGAGTCTGCTGTGAGCAGTTGATTGCACAGTTAGGTGCTATGTTGGTTCCAGTTTGAGGCGTGCGAGTGAATTAGCTATGCTCGAGTAAAGGAAAATTTTGGCAAAGGTTATATTATGATTTATAGGGTATGAGAATCACCGAATGTCTAAAGTTGTTGCTGGTAAAGAATGCTCGGTGCATAGAGCAGGAAGTTGCTTGGTTGTATTGGGATGAGGATTTCATTATGCAGTATCGGAGTGCCAATGAGGTACGGGTGGTTTTATTCATTTGATCAGGTAAATTGCAGCTTGAATAAGAGTGAATGACTTGCGAAATAGTTCTAATGTGTTCAAGGGTCTGTATATATCAATTGAGTGCTCTAAAGTTGCATATATGGTTAAAAATTGTTGTTTTCATTGGAAAAGATCAAGACTTGTGGTATTTCTATATGAATTATGGGATTCTATGTATCAGTATCAGGAAAGTAAAGGTAACAGACTTAGATTCCCAGGAAGTTCTTCAGAGTAAAGTATTCTAGAATGTGGTGTTTCTAGGAATATTTGAGAGAATATTCAGGGGTTTATGGGTCTTAGTCAGTGTGTTTTTATGCTGGGGTATCGTGTGGTAAGCCTGAGTTGAGGCATTGTGGTGCTACAGCAAGAGGGAATATCAAGTTGATGATGAAATTTAGATACATGGAGTAGCTTGATAGTACGAATCGGTATAGTAAGGATATGATTAATTCTTTGTGTGTGTTCGAGGTAATGGGTTCTTACTGGTATTTTGCAGCAATGCTCTTGGGTTTTGATGGCTTGCTTAGTTTGGTCTAGTTAGAAGAATTCAGTCCTAGCAGTTTAATTTGTGAACGGAATTGGGAGAATTCTTGTTGATTCCTACCGTGTTTGGAGAGGTGCATTTTCTACGAATATAAGAGGCATAGGATGTGTTATGATTTTCTTCTAGATGGGATCAATGGAAGTTCTCGACTAGTTGAGTACGTAGATGTCTGTGGCTCGGAAGGGAGATAAAAGTTTTCATGTTATCCTTGGATGGTATGGTATATGCGGTATGTTGTGGAGGACCGAGACTGGCGTGTGCTAGGTTACAGTTCAGTTCCGAAAGGAAGTTCATAAAACTCTTAAGCAACGGGTAGCCTCAGATAATCAAGAAAATGGTACTGCTAATTGGAAGTGATTTAACGAGAGTATATGTCTCAGAAAAAGGGTAATGTGATTAAACTGATGATACTTCGGTAGTATTGCAGCATTTTCTTGTTGGATCAACAGGTGGTATTCGGGTTTGCTTGGTGGCACAGGGAAATTTTAGAGTATCTATCGTGGAATGATTGGGTATTAAAGGTATGCATGTGTTCGGATGGCGAAATGGGGATCTGACATGGTGAGTCATGTGTCATGTGGATGTGGAGACGGAAGTTCTCATATACAAGCTATGATGTGGTTGTGGATCGTGTGTATCGGCACTGTTTGGCAACTACCGAGATTTGGAGGCCCGAGTAGATCTTTCTTTGCTTGGTATGTTAGATTTTGGATAAGATATTGGGGGTGTAGACTGGTTGTCTCAGTGTTGGGTTATTCTGGACTATTGTGCTATAGGCTATGCCGGAAATGCCAAGGGTTGATTAGCGAGGTGCGTTGGATTATGTTCTGGCAGAGTGGTTTACATTTCAAAGACCTAGTGGACGGCTGGGAAGGATTGCTTTTCTTAATTGGGCCTTCGTGATGGATGTCAGTGCAGAGGTTTCTACCATTGATTCAGTTCTGGTGTTGAGGGACTTTTCGGATGTGTTTCTTGTGGCCGGGCATATCATCGGACGAAGTTGTGGATTTCGGTATTGATTTGGTGCCGGGCACCATATCGTATGGCTCCGGTAGGAGCTGTAGTGGTGGAAGGAGCAACTTCAGGCTTCCTTGATGATGAGTTCGTTGGCAGGCCAACGTGGATGCATGTTCTAGCTTGAGTCAGCTTGGGTGGCCCCAAATTATATTGTTCAGGGATAGGTTGATTCGATCATTATTGAGCTTATTAGTGATCTGGGGAGATCAATGAGTTGCTTTTCTGTGTTGTGAGACGATATGATTTGTTGGTTATGGTCACGTGTAGTGCGGTTCTATTGGGAATTCATAATGAAAGTCGAGCGGGAAGAGTAATTGGGTGTTGCTCGGTGAATAGAGTATCAGTTATGACCTATCGGGTTGCGTGGTATATATTATTTGTCTCACCGTGGGCATGATGATGTGCTTTGGTTCCAGACATCAAATTGTGCGTGGTTGTCAATTTCGAGCATAGTGACTTGAGGTGTTTCATGTGGAGCACTGTTGGATAGGATCACATATTTGCAGCGAAGCTATGCGGAGATATGACCTTGCGGGTTAGATTCATGTGTTCTATTTCTATGATGTGAGACGATTTCTCAGTCTTATGTTGTGGTGGTACGGGTGAGCTTGAGGCACAGGTCTTCATTGAGTCATTTTCATGATTTGAGTATGTTCGGACTGTTGCTTATTGGTGTGCGTAGTTACGCAAGTTGTGGCTTAGGCCCGTATTGATGTGTCATGTCACCGGGGTGGTATGTTTGGTCAAAAGAGATCGTTGGGATCATTAATGAATACAAACGGATTCGATTTCAGCATGTTTAATGGGTAAATATCGAGGTTCGGTTCAAAATTTGCTAGGGTAATTGCCAGAGGAGAAATGGCCTCATGAATGGTTGATCTGAGAAATGGTTATGGTTTATTGCGTGTTTCATTTATTGTTGGCAGTACATGAAAGTGTTCGAATGAGACTTTAGCTAATAAGAGGTTTTCTATCGGTATTTGGTTGTTGTGGGTAGCTGCTGTGAATGGAAGTTATCACTGCATGTGTTGAGTTATGAGGTATATCATATAATTGCATCTGAGATTGCAGGCATGGGCTATTACAGCTGGTTCGGGACTATTCAGAGTATAGGTGTGAGGTTTTGATCGTAATGATGGTTTCAAAAGTGAAAGCGTGGTTCTATGGTTTATGGACTAGGATGGATTGTGAAATTTCAGTTGTGTTATGTTATCGGATATATGTAAGATAGGGTGACATGGGATCACCCCCGGGTATATGCATGGTAAGGTTATTCAGCGAGTGTTTGACTTTTAGAACAACTCTAGGTACATTCAAGGACGAACGTGTGTTTAAGTGGGGGAGGATGTAACGACCCGACAAGTCGTTTTGAGCTTTTGCACTCTGACTGCTAGTTTTCAGGCATGACTTACCCCATGTGATGTATTATGACTGATGTAAGTCGTTGGTTTTGGTTTTCCCGAAAATCGATATGATTTTGAAAGAACAGTCTCAGCTGAAAGCTTTGAATTTGAAAGGTTTGACCAAGAGTTGACTTATTTGTATGTGAGCTCGGATCGGAATTTTTATGATTTGGTTAGCTTCGTAGGGTGATTTATGACTAAGTAGTGCGATCGGAATTGGTTTTGGAGGTCCGGTGTGGAATTTAGCTTGAATTGGCGAAGTTAATATTTTGGCGATTTTCGGTTGATAGGTGAGATTTTGATCCGAGGTTGAAACAGAATTCCGAGAGCTGATGTAGCTTTGTTGTGTCATTTGGGATATGTGTGTAAAATTTCAGGTCATTTGGATGTCATTTGGACGGGGTTTTTATCGAAAGTGTATTTCGGAAGTTTTTGGAAACTTAGGCTTGAATCCGATGTGTTTTGAGTGATTTGACGTTGTTTGAGGTGTTTTGATGATTGGAACAAGTTTGAATGAGGTTTTAGGATGTGTTGATGCTTTTGGTTGAGGTCCCGGGAGCCTCAGGTGAGTTTCGGGTGGACAATCGGACCATTTTTGGCTTTGAGAGTTGCAGAAATTGCCATTCTGATGTTGCAGAGAAATTGGCCTTCGCGATCGCGTGGGGCAAGTCGCGATAGCGTAGAAGAATTTTGGAAGGCCACGAATTAGACCTTCGCGTTCGCGTTAGTAGGATTACGTTCGCGGAAGGTTAGGGTTTGTTGCTTCGCGATCGCGTGAAAGCTGTCGCGTTCGCGTATAAACAAATGAGGTCCAAGAGCTATTGTTCTTCGCGTTCGCGCATGAGGGAACGCGTTCGCATAAGTGTAAAGTCTGCTACATCGTGTTCGCAGAGATAGGGTTGCATTCTCATAAGGTTAAATTTTGGGAAATTAAAAATGTGCTTCGTGATCGCGAGGCTTGTGCTGCGATCGCGAAGAAGGATTTTGAGTGCTGGGCAGAAAGTTTTAAGTCGTCTTGTCCGCATTGTTTGGGTCTATTTTTGCCATGGCTGCTCGTTTTTGGAGATTTTTGAAGGAAATTAAAGAGGAATTCAAGAGAAATTGAAATTTAGCTAAAAAATGGAAGAACTAGGGCTTGGGATTTTGAGATTTTAAATTGGGATTTGAAGGGCCATTTGAGGTCGGAATTTAGAGTTTTTAATATGTATGGACTCGTGGAAGGATAAGGAACCCGTTGATGTAAAAATTTCTGAGTTTCGAGAAGTGGGCCCGAGACTTGAGTTTTGCTAATTCCGGAATTTATGATATTTTTCGATTGTTTTTTATTGGGTTTGATTCCCTTAGCATATTGTGACGTATTCGTTCTGGTTTCTGTCAGATTCGACGCGCGAAGAGGCCGATTTGAGGGGCACAAGCGTCGCGAGCTAGAGATTTCGCCGGTTCGAGGTGAGTAATGATTGTAACTGATATTCTGAGGGTTTGAAACCTCGAATTTGCACATCGTAGTGCTATATTAAGGTAACTTGTACGCCGGATAGCGAGCGTGGGGTAGAGTACTGTTGGGGATTGTGACTTGGTCCATCCCGATTGATGAATTTACTGCGTATTTGAATGAAATTTACTTGTTATCATCATAATTTGGGTTGATTTCCATATTTGGGCTTCGTGCCAGCTATTTGAACTCTTTGGGGATTGTTGTTGATATTTTCTCACTGTTTTGATTCCATACTTGAACTCGGTCATGTATTTTCCACTGTTTTTGAGACTCGACGAAGTTTATTTTGCTTTAACACTTGAAATGATATTTCCAATAATATTTGGGCTGAGCATCATGTTTTACTGTTGCCCTAGTGGCATATGTGATTTTTGACTGAGTAAGGCCGAGGGCATGCATTGTGAGGATACTTTTGGATCGGGCTGCACGCCGCAGCAATGAGATACTGATTTGATATAAGGCCGAGGGCCTAGATTTGATGCCATGGGATGGCTTGATGTTGCGCTTGGGCCATAAGGAGCCCCTCCCATAGTCTGCACACCCCCAGTGAGCTCCATCGACGATAAATGGATCGAGTTGCACGCCGCAGCGGTACTAGTACTATTATATATGTTTACTTTATTTCATTTGTCTGCCATTATCTGTTATTTGTGCTACTTCATGCAATATCTACCTAATCGTCTGACTTTCTCTGACGGTTGAGTGTTGTGTCGAGAGACGGATTTTTGTGCTTATCTGCACTATTATTTGCATTCATTTGCGTGACTGCTGAAAAAAACATTTTCATAAGAGGTTGGAACTGAGCTAAGATGTTTCTCTAAAGATTTCACAGTTTCACTGCTTTTTCTCAAAAAGGGTTTTTGCACTACTCTATACAGCATGATGATTTGTTATATGTGATTTCTTACTACTCAGTTGTTATTTACCTTTATTACTCATTGAGTTGGAGTAATCACTTTACTCCTTGCACCTCGTATGCAGATGCAGGTATTTATCCACCCGTTAGCGGGTTTTGGCTGATTAGACGTAGAGTTATAGGATTTAGCGAGGTGACTGCCAGCGTTCGCAGCACCGTTTTCCTCTCTTTTGTTCATTATTCCGGTATTGTATATTTTAGACCTTGTAGTTGGATTTACACTCTAATAGATGTTCGTGACTTGTGCCACCCCGATTAGGGCTATGTTGGGTTGTATTTCCGCTAATTAATATCATGAAATCATATTTAAACTGCTTATGAACTGTCTATCTGCTTAAAAGAGGTGTTCTAAAATGGTCTGGCTGGCCTTGTCTTCACGAGAGGCGCCATCATGACCGGAGCGGGGTTTGGGTCGTGACAGCTATCCTACTGCTCAAGCTTCAATTCTAATTTCTTCTAAGTTGTATGAGGGCTCAGCTGAGAGTAGTGATAGTGCAACCTCTACTTCACCCACTGCTTCATCACCTGGAGAGGATCCCTTCGATGATGAGATTCCGGATGAAGAGGCAGGGGGTGTACCCCAACCCGGGGGTGGGGAGAGAACTATAAACCCCGAGGTGTGGAGAAGAAGATTTGTCAGTGAGATTGCTTATCACAAGTTCTGAGAGTGGTGGCCCCAGAGGAAATTGATTATTGAGCGCCAGTTTATAGAGAGAGATCTTCTGCCTCACAACCCTAATGTGAAGAGGCAATTCAGGGAATGAGTGGGGTGAGATTACTTCACCAGCAGGGTGCCAGAGGCAAACGAGCACCTAGTCAAAGAGTTTTACGCCAATGGTGCCCACATCAAAAAGGGCACTAGAGTGACAGAGGTGCAAAATTTGAAAGTGTAGTTCGATGGGAAGACAATCACTGACTACCTGATCTTTCAGGAGGAAGATGAATCCATATACTTAGAGAAGGCAGAATTGGATGAGGCAGCCCATCCGTGGTTGGCCGAATACATGGCACTCCCGGGCACCACCCCAGCTTGGTTGACATAAGGGGTTCAAATTCTGAGGAAAACCTTAAACTTCGAGGAAAAGGGGTGGGAGACATTTGTATGCAGCAAGCTGGACCCTACTACTCATGAGAACTCTCTGCCTGTCTCCCGGGCGATATTGGTGGCTTCTATCATGGCGGGGTACCCGATCAACACCGGGAATATTATGTCTAGGGTGATCAGATGGGTGGTCAATAAAGATGCATTTTTCCTGGTACAGCCTAAAGGGTGATGACAACCCCAAAACCAAAGATCCTAAAGGAAAAGCCACTATTTCTACTAGCCAGTCTAAAGAGCTAGTAGTAGCAGTCCCTTCTGCTCGGCCTCCCACAGCTACACTAGATATTGCCCCAGGACCCTCTACTTCCACAACTTCAGATATTCCCTCATCTACAGCCTACCCATTGACTGCCCACCGTTTGAGCCAAACACTTGCCAGTATCAACAACTGGATGCATGCAGCTACTTTTAAGCTGTTTGTGCTTTCTATCTCGGATGCAGCCCAGTTTATACCCCCATAGCCACAGGTTCCAACTTCAGTGGAGGAGACTCTCAAGGAGCTTCTGGACAAGCAGAAGAAGCTCCTAGACAAATTGATATTGGAGGTTATAGGTGCTCATGGAAAGGCATTAAAGGAGCTGACAAAGGAGACAAAGAAACTGAGAAACATTAGAGCTTTAAAAGAGTCTGTGAAAGAGTTGAGGGTAGAAGTGGAGAAGATGAAGGTTGCTGATCACTTGCCATTGGAGCTTCTATTGCATGACCCACTTCCAGCAGCTCAGACTGAGCCGGTACAGGAGTTGGAGAGGGCACCAAAGAGGAGGAGAGTGATCCCCCGAGCAGATAATGCAGTCATTGAGTTGGAGGACCCACAGGGAGGTTCTTTTGGCCAGCCCCAAGTTTCATAGCAGCCTCAGGTCCCAGTGCAGGCACATGTTACAAGAATCCAGTCAGAGGTTCCCGAGCAATCAGAGGATCCAGGGACCCAAGCTAATGATCCCACGCAGACGGAGGACCAATAGGGAGTTTTCTTTACTCTCTATCTTTTTTTGTTTTGTTGAGCTTATTTTTGGTTAGTTAGCATTGAGGACAATGCTAGCTTTCATTTGAGAGGGTAACCCTATTTTGATGATGTTGGATTGTAAATATGATAGGTATGTATATAATTTCACCAGTTTATTTCACTTTTCGTATTTTGCACCTTTGGTCTGTATATAAAGTTACTTTCTGATATATATATTTATTCCCTCCTATGTATATTCGTTTAAATCCCCTATTATACATATTCAGTTTACTTTCCACATTTTCTTTCATAGCTTCTTATTTTATTTTCGTAGCTTCTTATTTTGAGTTTTCCGTTTAATAAGCATTTGATTTTCTTGATGTCACGGTTCTTTACAAAGGTGGAATTTGTGTGAACCGTGTGGCTCTTCCCGATGATGGATGGCATGACAACCATCTTAAGGGTTTGAGTCTATTTTCTTTTTGTTTTTGTGTAAATAGTATCTAGTGAGTAATAGTGCCTCAGGCAAAGCTTTACTTGGGTCTAACACATTTGCCTTTGATCTTATAGTCAAAAACAAATTGGTGTGTATAGGATGATGAAAGTTGTGACCTTGAGACTCTTGTGTTAGCCGACAATCATCAAGTGGTTTTGTGGGACCATTTGTGTTGCTCAAATATTAGCTAAGGTCGTTGTGGTCCCTCGACTCTGTCTCTTTAGCAATCCTATAGCTTGTATGATGAGAATTTTAATTGCAAGTCCAAGTCCTGTGTCGTTGAGTCTACAACTTGCCCTGAATATTTGTCTAGGCGAAATCCTAAGTGTAGTTTGACTTGAGAAGTGATTATAGGCTCTACTTGATCCTTTATGGTATCTTGAAAACTTCCATAGCCTACCAATGATAACATCCCTAGTCAACACCTTTGAGCCATAGCCCTTTTTTCTTTCAAAAAACTATGTTACAAGCCTTTATCCGTTCTGAAAAAAATCCTCTCTTGGCACCCAATCTTTCCTTAGCACATGGCAAAAGCATAAGTTTGGTGGAGAGATGAGGAATACAACAAAGTGATAAAAGGTACAAAAATGAAGAAAAAGGAAAGGCAAAAAGGAAAAAAAAAGAATGAACAATGTAAAAGAGATGAAGGAATTCAATAAAAGTAAAGAGATGAAAAGTGTGGAAAGTTTATAGAGGAGAAAGAGGTTTGAAATGAACAAGAAAGAGTGACATTGTGTCTCTCTAACCCCTAAGAAAGAAATAAATGACTCAAAATATCAAGAGATTGTGTGCCAAAATGAAGCAAATGAAGTGCTTAAGAGAAGATGAAACCTACTTAGACCAAATATGTCCTACCCTGAACCAAAAGCCTTCAATCGTATCCCCACAAAAGCCCTATATGATCTTGAATTGAATGAAGCTTACATTAGTGGTGACTCACAAAAGGGGCAAGCTTATGGTATTTAGAGACAGACTTGTGAACTTTCTTTGAGAGAGATGAGTGTGTTTTCACAATCCTCGTTCTGAGTGCTACAATCTAAAAGTGAGATTTTGCTTAAGGGAGAGTGAGGAGTATGAGTTTGAGTTCCACAATGACCGAAGTGATAGAAAGAGTTTCCTTGATGAGTTGAGTCAATTCTTGATGCTTTTGTGTCGCACTAAAACCATGATGTTTAAAAGGTTGAATGATGTTAATGATTCATTTGAATTAAGGGCAATTGTTAGTCCCAACTGATGCTAGATGAGATCACTTTTGGTCAGCTGAATTTTCTTGGCTTTATTCTTAAAGAGGTGAGACTTATTTTGTTTGTTTGAGGACAAGCAAAAGCGTAAGTTTGAGGGAGTTGATAACTAGGAATTCTAGTTCATTTTATACTCCTTTTTACTTAAGTTTGGATTAAAAACGTATACAAATAGTCCCAAAGGCTTACATGTTATACTTGTTTGCAGGGTTTGGTCAAGAAAGTGATAAGAAGTCAAAACCAGCTCAAAAATGAGTGAAACCTACACAAGGGACCCACCGCGGCAGCGGTCCATTTAGTGCGGTCCGCGGTGGAGAAGTTCAGAGAGGTACAATCTTGAGGATTTTAAGCACTGCGGTCCACGAAAGATTCTTTGCGGCTGCAGTAGCCTCACCGCGGCCGCAGACCATTTGTTGCGGTCCGCAAAGAGGAGATTCAGAGAGCTCAGGACTTTTGAAGTTTCAAGACACCGTGGCCGCAGTCCATTTTATACATCGCAGTGAAGCCACCGGGGCCGCGGTACATTTTATGCGGTCCGCGGTGGCTAGATTCAGAGAATGAAAAGTCCAACCAAAAAGCCTCACCGCGGTCGCGATGCATTTTTCACATTCCACGGTACCTCTGTCAAGGGTATTTTTGTCCATAAAATTTCGCCTTATATAAATACTTTTTTTTTTCCAGATTTTTAGGGCATCTTTAGCTTAGCTGAGCATATGAACATCAGTTTTAGTCTATTTTGAGTAATTTTATAGCTGGTTTAACATTGAATCTTCAAATATTAGCTTGTAATCATATTTTGTGGGTTATTATTCATCTAAATATCTGATTTTTTCCATTATTATGAGTAGTTAGACCTATTAGCTAGGGTTGGGATCAATCCTGGTGTGTGTATTTGATGGGTCTTTTGTTCTAAGGCTTAGATTTTTATGGGTGATTGATATTTGGACTGATTTGTGTTATCTATGTTGAATTAGTGGTTGCAAACACTAATTTGTGCCTATTTCACTTGGGCTCTTCTTGAGAAAGAGAGCTTGAGTCTAGGAAAATCAGTTCAACAAGAAATTGGAGCGTATTCAAGAGATTGATAGTCCAAATTAAAGGGTTAAATCTAGAAATAGTAATATCCGACTTGAGCCTACATTGCTTGCATAATTTTGACACCCAATTGGTCTTGAGAAAGTCAATTACGGCAAAGTCACTCAAGCTACCGAGAGGTTTAGAGTGAGTAGTATCGGGCATTGGCTATATCGCGATTCCAAGCATAATAATTTTGCCTTAGGCTCTAGAACCCGTCAAGTATTCACCTAAGAGAAAGTCCTAGTGCCTCGTTAACCATTTAGAAAACCATACAAGCATTCATACTTAGCTTAATTTCGCATATCATTAGCATAAAATTAGAAGTAACAAACAAACAAATATGATTGGAAGTGTAATACAGAGCACTACGCACTGCTAGATTAGATAGAAACCTAACTCCAAATATTCTTGTAGTACCCTGTGGATTCGATCCCGACCTTCTCGGGTAAAAGCTGCATCGACCTCTCTTGCCACTTTGTATTGGTGTAGGATTGGCACCGATCAGAGGACACGTGTTACCTTTTCATTGTACTTTCTTTAGATATTACCAGTGTAAGGACATGTGTCATAGTCTAGTATTTAACCTATCTTTGTAAAGGCGATCAGTATCGATATATGAACATTCCTCTATTTTTATTTGTTTTTCCAGTCTTTCCTTATTTTCTTTTATTTTCTGAGAATCTCTGTTCTTGGTTGGTAGCAGCGGCTACATGAGTAGAAAATTTATTAAGTTAAAAAACTATTCTAGAGCTGGTTTTGGAATTGAATATTTAATTTTCAAAATTTGCCAAAAAAATAGTTAAAAAATATAAACAAACAAATATTTGAAAATAACATTTGAAAAAAAATTCCCAAGTTTTATGGCCTAACAGAAAATTTCAGAAAGTAACTGTGAGTTTTTGTATTTATGTTTGGAAAAGTTTGTTTGAAAATCTATTTTATTTGGATTTGAGTTATAAAATTTCGAAGAAACAGAAGTAAAATAATAAAAAAAACGTTTTTTCTCTTAAAAAAAGTGGGCTTATTAAAATTTATTTAGTTATAACTTACAAAGAAATATCCATGGAACATATTTATTTGTACCATATTTATTTTTTAATGGTAAAGTAGTTTAAAAGATAATTCTTTTGGCTATATGGTTTGTATAGAGGAAAGAAAAAAAAAATGAAAGAGTGATAGAGTTGTTGATATGTGTTACAGAAAATATTATCATCAATGTTAATATATTTATTCCTAAACCAATTGGCTTATCTCCAAAAATACAAAAACCAAAGGTTTAAAGTCAAGAAAATAAATTATACTAGTGGAGAATGAAATATGCGGCACTCGGCGACGTCGTTGGTAAGTGGAGCAAGTTGAGAAGTACGCGCATCACGAAAGGGCAGAGTCTCCCATACAATGGGCGGAAAAAAGATTCTCAAGTGCCGCACTAGAATCCAATACTTCTCTTCTCCTTCTTCTTATAGAAAAAGGTACGCCCTCTCTCTACCCATTCGCGGAGACACGGAGCCGCTATTACCCAACACTTTTGGAACCCCCACCCCCACTCCCCCTAAATACTTTATTCTTTCCCCACCCCCTCTCCACTCTAAAGCAAACAACGTCATGTCCACTCATTTTGCTCAAAAGCCACTACCTTTTTAAACCTAACTATGGTTAGTTTCTAAACCATGATTAGTTTCCTTCACTTTGTCCAATAATTCTCCACATCTCATACCCCTTAACCCCCACGTTCATTCATCTCTATATATCTCTCTCCGTTTCCTTTTCTCCAAGGCTCCCTTCGACTTTGAACTCTCTTCCAGTTCCAAATCCTAGGCCATTACTCATTTCTTGTGTTCCAAGCAATTTAAGGATATCAAAGTTCTCTTTGTTCATTTTATTTTTGTCATAAATATTAGTGCTATTTGTGTAAGGAAATATACGTCTGCACCATGAGTTGCAACGGGTGTCGAATTCTCCGGAAAGGTTGCAATGAGAATTGCATACTGCGACAAAGTTTACAGGGCATTGAAAGCCCTCATGCTCAAGCAAATGCCACCGTCTTTGTCGCCAAATTCTTTGGCCGTGCTGGCCTCATGTCTTTCCTCTCCTCTGTTCCCGAATCTCAACGGCCAGGTACTTACTATTTATGTGCATTAAATTAAACCACTTTTTATTGTATGCAAATAAAGAATAAAATAAGTTACAGAGTGGCCGTACGATCCACAGAGGTTTAGTTTTTTTTTTTTTTTTTTT
>MU776482.1:57469-105907 GCA_026770625.1 Nicotiana glauca
ATATATATATATATATATATATATATATATATATAAAAAAGAGGAAGGAAATCGGTTGGGCCAATTTTAATTAAATCTACAAAGCCCGAATCAAAAAATACCAAATACCCGGTCAAAACCCGCCCCAGTCCAGCCCAAACCAAGCCCCAATCCGGTCGTTTCCAACCTTATCCAAACGACGTCGTTTCAGGCCTTGTAATCTGGACCGTAGAATTAGTTTGATCGAACGGTCCGGACTCTCGATCGTTACCCGTCTCACCCACAACCTGACCTATCCTCGAACCGGTCCAACCCCACTTGTGAGAAACAAGCCCGTTTTAATTAGTGATTAGATCAAAACACTTGGATTGTAATCATCGAATGGCCCTGATTAATTCTCTAATTTTAATATACCCAACTCCCGTAACCCCTACCCCCCAAATAAGAACCCCCTCCCCTCATTCCTCTCTTTCATCTCATCGGAGAACCAGACATAATGCCCCCTCACTCTGCCCATCGAAAATTGCCTCATGACGGTTCTAGTGGCCCAATGACCTCCAAAATTACCCCATAGAACCATCTCGCTCCCCTCTTCCCAAATCCCCAGACCATGTCCCTCGAATCCCCTCAATTCGGTTCGAATATTGGATCAAAAATTGACCCCAAACCCTAACTTACCCAACCACACCCCAATTAACACCCAAGGACCCCCTCACCTCCCTCTTTCCGAATCCACAGTCTGTTTCCTTCGAATGACCCTAGAACCTGTCGAACTTCGTTTTGAAATAAAGGCTGTAGAGTTTCAAGGTCAGAGTTTGGGTGGATTAGGACCAGAACGAGATTTGGTCATGTGTTTTCATTTGAGAACACATGATCGAAGCCCCTTTTGGTCAAAATCAAGATTTTAAAGGCAATTTCAAAATCAGCCCTCATTTTAGGTATTTCTGTTCACTTTCTTCTTGGTTTGGCATGATTCTTTTATCGTTGTGATTATTTTTTATTTGTTTTTATTTTCTTGATATGCTTGTTAATCGTCTCTTTATCTGTTTCATTAGAATTGAATTTGTATGATTTTCATTTCACAAGAACTGGTCTTCACTCTAATTGTGTTTTAGTTTGTTAGTTTTTCTTTTAATTCTGATCTAAAGGGAGGCTATTCAATTTAGGGGTTTTCTTTGATTTCAAAATGTGTTGGTCACTGTGTTAAGATTCTATCATGGGTGTGGTTTCGAATTTCGAAATCCAGGTTTGTCGTGAAAGCCCTAAGGAATCCAATGGGCTAAAAGCCCAGGTTTGATTTTCCTTGGATCAAATTGACCCAGGCTGGTCTGGGAAGATAATAATCAGCGATTTTAAGGGTTAGTTTGGGGAATTTGGACTCTCAATAATTAAAATAAGGGTTGCTAACAAAGTTAAGTGGTGCACTACTAAATTTAGATAACAGAATTAGGATAATGGTTAATTAAAAATTGGGAAAAGGGTATTGGTAGTGGAAATGACACCAGTTTAGTACCCTTTTAGGAGCTAAAAATCAGAGAACATGGGGGCATAATTAAAGGGCTAAAAAATACAGGTGTAAAAGGGTATACAGGCTGAAAAGAGAGGGTACTGATTGATATATAAGTGAGAGAGGTCTGAAGTGAAAAAAAATGGAGAGAAAAAGGACAAACATTGATAGAGAGAAAAACAGACAGACTTTTAGACACTAAAAACCTAAAAATACACTCTGAGGTGCACACACTGATACAGATACTGATAGACATACACAAAAAGGGTCTTAGAATAAAGTACAAAGAAAGAAAAAGAGTTTAAGAACTTCAGTGATATAAGTCCAGAAAAATTAGTTACTGTTTCATTAGAGTTTTGAGTGATCTTTCAGTTTTATCTTCAATCAAATACTTTTGAGTAGCTTGAGGTTGGATTTGGTGTATGTTTGGTTAAGTGTTGTTTGAAACTGGATTTTGATTTGTTGAACTGCATTCTCTGGATTTTGGAACTATTTGGGTTGAATGTCTCATTGGACTAGAGGTTGATGTCTGCTGGTGTGCTGTGAGCTTGAAGCTGAATTCTGGATTGTTTTACTTTATTTTTCTGAGTTCAAAGTCAATCTTAAATTGGTTCTAGCTGTCTGCTGTTGCTACTTAATCCTTACCCTTCCTCTTTGTTCTTCCTATATCCAGGTACAAAACTCCTGTAGCTCTACTTGTTTGGATGAAGTCTTGAGTTGAAGAAAAATGAAAAAATGAGAAGAGGATTCTTAAAACAAGCTTGCAATTGTCTTCCTTTAGATTTAGTCCTTGTTTTGTGAAGTTTATCTTCTATCAAGTATACTGTACAACTTAGTTGATTTCTATTAAGATTAAGTCTCATCTTTTGAAATTTGACCTAGAATTTGTATGTAAAACTTAAAACAATCTGCTAGATGGACTGAAACTCAGATATACGTGCATACCTAGAGTTTTTTTTGGATTGTGGAAGTTATTGGAGTCTGCTTGTTGAATGATTTTTTTTTTAAAGTTCTTATAATAAGTTAAGCATGTTAAATTGGTCAAGGGTTCATGTGTCGGTTTAATTGAATGTATTGTTGAGTTTCTGAATTATAACTGTGGAAAGGGGAAAATGGTCCATAGTGATCCAATAATAGGATTAGTTCATTTTTTGTCTGATTATGAGCATATGCAGTTGGGATCTTTGAGTTATTCCATTAGTAGTTCAAAACTATGAAGAATCAAGCTCGGTTCTGTTTTCAATGTAGTCTAATTGAATTGCAAATAGTGACTGGGTTTGCTATGTGAGATTCAATTTTAGCTCTCCAATTTCGGCAATGTTGCTGAGCCTCCTGAGGTGGGGCAGCCTTGCCACGCCTAGAAGGACTTGTCTTCAGGCCCACCATCAGTGAAATTATAGTGTTACAAGCCAAAATCCCAAATAAGCGAAATTTTGATCCCGTCATTCAGTTGACTTTGGGCCAAGCTTGAATTTCATTTTAAATCGTTTCATTGTTTGCTCCGAATCCCTTCTAATCAACTAATTGCGGTTAGTTTTCAACAATGGAAGTGACCTTTTTGTTTCACTGTTTTCTTTATTTTTGAGTTTAGGCTTTAACATAAAATATCACTTCAGGCTCTTTAAGACTTTTCTTAATTTAGATTCCTCACAAATAGACAGTAGTGAATCATAGTTAGGTAACTTAATCATGTATGGTTTTCCTGAATTAGTATAGAAATCTTAAATCGAAATTGATGTGTGCCATGCCGAACAAAAGTAACAATTGCATGGCCCTCATTTTAATTAATTTTTTTTATCCTTAGAACCCGAGGTGTGCCGTTTAGTAAATTCCATGGCCCTCGCAAAGTGTAAACACGTAGTTGCTTTAGGGTCGTATTTTAATAATCTACTTTCCTAAACTCGGGTGCACATTTATGTGACCCAAATCCAAATCTCAACAATGTTAAAATAGGTCAAAAGCTACGGGTGCATTTATATAACGAGGATCGAGACGTGTTTTAATAACGTTGCAATTCTTTTCTAAAAATAATTAAATAAAGGGGTTGAAAAGTTATGCACATAGGTTTAAACATGTATTAAAAATCAGACAATAGGCCATTTATAACAGTTAAGCGACCGTGCTAGAACCACGAAACTCGGGAATGCCTAACACCTGTGAGCACGTGACTTTTGCCCTATATGAATTACTCCCAGAAATTCAAACAAAATAATTTCTTTCACTATTTGACAATTGGGTGAATTTTGTGACATTTTGTGGTAATTGTTTGCTTTTTGTTTGTGCATTTTAATTCATACAAAATTACAAAAATATGCATTTAGGTTTAATTTTACATGTTTTGGGGAATCAATTAGTAATTAGGAATTTTATAAAATTACAAAAAATAACAAAAATAGTTTAATCTTGTTTCAATTTTTATTTTGGAATTTTGATAGTTTTTCTTTTAATTTGGTATTTGATTATCTTGTGACAATTATTAGCATTAATTAATTAGGTTTAGTAGGTTGATTCAGTTTTAATTCAAGATTTATTTTAGTTTAATTTGGAAAATAAAAGAAAAATAAAAATGAAAAGGAAAAGAAAAGAAGAGAAAATTAAAATAAAAAATGCCCTCATGGATTACCCATTTTTGGGCCAAATCCGGATTGAGCCTAAAATCTCTCAACCCACTTCAAACCAAACGCCCCCAGCCCAATCCAAAAAATTAATCCGGTTAAGACCCATATACAAAACGACGTCGTTTTGAATTAATGAAGGCCAATTAAATCTATGCCATCCATTCACTTCAATCCAACAGCTCATAATTGACATTGATTTTCAATAAAATTATCTGAAAATTAAGAAACCCTAAAGATAAACTCCTCTCTTCCTCGTACCTACTGTCTTCGCCGGCTCCGCCTTACGCCGCCACCGGAAATCGCCTCACGGCGGCGGCTGGCCTCCAAACTCGCCCAACTTTTCACCAAAGATTCCTCCCTCCCTCATCTTTCCGTATCCACGCTGGAAATCCTTTGAACCCTAGCCAAAATACTCAAATATAGCAAACCCTAGGCGCTGCCACCACCGTGCACGGCGGCGCCGCCACCCAAACCATATCCCAACCGGATTCCCCCAATTCCATATCTAAGGTTGAAGTTACAAGGTGCAGGGGTCTGTCATTTATTCAAACGGCTCCAAAGCAATGTCATATGACTGTTTTGTTAAAGAACAGACATATAATATTACTTCTAGGCCATATTTAAGGGCAGCCGGGCAAAATCAAAGTCGATCCAGGCCTGGTGTGGTGAGTCTGGTGTCTTCTACCCTTTTCTTTCCTTAATTTGGTTTAGGGCTTCGATTGAATCTAGGGTTACTTCTCAAATTGGTTCTTGTTTTTCTATTCATCTTGTATCCTGTTAGGTCTCCTCATTACAAGTTTTGATTCGTTAATTGTGTTCAACTGACTAGTTTAATTAGGTCATTTGATTTAGTTAGTATATTGGTTTGTGTTGGTTTTTAATTTCCATTACATTGATTGTATGTGATTTCAACTGATTACAATTTGTTTTGCTTGATATTGGAATTAATTTGTGTTCACATGTTAGTTCTATAGTTTTGTTGGTTTATTTGGTCAGTTATAGGTTTTCTTGCAATATAATCGTAGGTGTTAGTTTTTAGCTGTTCACTTAAATTCCTTAGCTGATTGTTAAACTAGGGTAAGGGCCAGGGGTTTAATTTGATTCAGTTTAGTAATTTCAAAACGAAGTCAGGGGTAATCTATGTACTTAAAATGGGTTAGAATGTTGTAGTTCAAACTAAAACACTCTAGACTCTTCTAGAATAGGGCCTTAGTGTATATTGCAGTAGTTTAGTGTAATAACTTAGGCAACAAGTCAAAACTTTAGGACTATTTGGGCAAAACTGAAAATAAAAAGAGGGGAAAAATGGGTAAGGTCATCTAGAAGCTTCCCCCCTGAAGTTTGCCTATAAAAGGCAGCTTACTTGCCTTCATGAACACGTCTGGAGCTCTGAAAATTCCCCCCACTTTCACAAGGTTTCATCAGCTCAAATTTGAATTCAAATTCAAAATTCCTTTAGATCTTAGTTCAGAAAAAAGCAACAGAAAACAAAGAAAAAATACCGCTACATTGATCCTCCTTAGATCAGTTTCAAATTCCAGCACTCAATTCAAATCTCTAGCTTATTTAGGTTCAAAATGGCTAGAATTTCCTGGTTTATTCAACACCTGAGGTTTAAAAGATCTTAGAGTCAATTTCGAGTTGAATTTGGGTTGTTTGAGTTAAATTTTGGTATGTTTGCTAGTTGTATGGATTGCTGGACTTCATTTGCATATTAATCTTGGGTTTTGAGACTGATTTCGAGCTGTGGTGACCTGTTGTTTGCTCTTGGTTAATAAAATTGCTTCTGAACTTCCTCTTCACATTTATTTCATTGTAATCCAGGTACACCTCTTGTAGATCTCGAGCATTGCAATTGAAGTGAAAATGCTATTCGTTGCCCTTGCCTGATGTCATTAAATATTGTGGCTGATTCATGGCTCTACTAGGATTATGCTGTGTGCTTATATCAGAATTAGTTTATACATGTTTATTGCTAGACTTAATTAGGATGGCCTGTATAATTAGAACTGTTCCGGACTGCCTTTAATATGTTTCTGCTTGTTCTAAATCTCAGAATATTGAAGTACGATGTTCAGTGGTAGCGGATTCACTGTGTCAAATTGATAGCTTAAGTACTGTGTTTTAGCCATGAAGTAGCACTAATAAGAAACACATAAACATGATAGATTTACACCTGAGCTTTTCAGCATATTGACTCACAAAAGCTGGAAATCATGTTTCATAGTATATGTATAAGGTTGTTATCCATGCACTTCTTAAATAGATCACGCTCTATTTATAGGTATTTAGATTCTAATTTTTGCATTTAAAAGTGGAGTTGCATGTTCATCCCGTAACGAATTGGAGTGTTAAATCAGCAAAAGGAAGGTTAATAACAATTAGAAATGATTGTAGCATTTTCAGATGTCAAATTTGATCCTTGACTCCTGACTAACAGTAGATTTCATCCCAATCTTGTTTCTGAACCAAGTTCTTGTATTGATTTATATTGAGTAGAGCTTATTAAAATGTTTAGATGTCGTGTGTTTGCCTGGGTTGCTTGGGCCAGTGATTTAATGTGGCCCTATTATGAAGAGCCATCCGGGATTAGCCACAGGCCCAAGTTGGAGCAAATGATTAGGAGCCCAAGCAATCCCTATTATTGCTCCTCTTCGTGACCGGCCCCAAGCCTGGATTAATTGTTGAAGTTCTTTTTTCAATTTTCTAACTGCCTTTAAAGCAAACAATCAAATTTGGGCTTTTGAGTTAGGTAGCGGATTTAAATTAAGAGGTTTTTCCTTTTGTTTGAATTCGGACTTGAATTCGAAACCCGAATCTCATAATACAAATTAATTAAAGTACTTTTAGAGACAACACGTGAGAGAAAACCGTAGTTTACTTTAGGTTGGCCTTTAAATAAAAATGATATGAGCCTCGCCAAATAAAATACATAAATTGCGGGGCCCTCATTAAATGCTTATATTAAAATACTTAGAATTCGGGGCGTGCCGTTTAGCGAATTTCACGGCCCTCCGCAAAGATAATAACTCGTTAATCGCTTTAGGCGTGCTTTTAATAATTTTACCTTCTTAAATATGGGTGTGCATTTCATGAAACCCAAATCCAAATCCCAAAATGTCGAATGAGAATGTGTCGAGGATCCGGGTGCATTTTATGTGACGTGATCCAAAAATACGTTTCTAAACGACTTTCATTTTCTTAAAAGGATTCAACTAAAAGCGGTAATAATTCTAAAATCGCACCATAAGGATAACATGTATTAAAATCAGATTTTAGCCAGATATTGCAGTTGAGCGACCGTGCTAGAACCATGGAACTCGGGACTGCCAAACCCCTTCTACCGGGTTAACAGAATTCCTTACTCCAATTTCTGGTTCACGACTGTAATATAGAGTCAAACCATTTCCTCGATTCGAGATTCTAACTGGTGACTTGGGACACCATAAATCTCCCAATTGGCGACTCTGAATCTCTTAAATAAACGAATCCCGTTTCAATTGTCCTTTAATTGGAAAAAACTCATTTTATTATACCCTTCACGGGGTGTAGTAGTGAAAAAGGAGGTGTGACAGCTCTGGCGACTCTGCTGGAGACAAGAACCCAGAATTTCGATTCAGGGTTCAAGAATTCGATCTCAGTTAAATTGTTATATTTGGCTTTATCTGATTTTTCTACATGTTCAGTGCTATATGTGCTAAATGTTTTACCACTTTGATATTTGTTGAATTGTATATAAACTGTCACGAATCCCTTCCTCTCTTTGAGTCTTCTACATCATGGAGAAGGGTGCACTTCGTATAACTTCTCTTCTGTTTAGAGTCTTTGCTTCTGTATCCCCGGTACGCTGCCTCCCACTCGGGCCGAGTTGTCCGCTCGGGTAAGCCAGGTCTAGACCAATAAACCTAGGGTTTAAACCTAGAAAAACAAAAAACTCATGCCGGATCCCTAGTAGGACACTTGTTTGCATCATGTGCATTTGACTTAGAGGACTCAACACAGGGGTTGGGTCCGTCTAGGACAGGTGACTTGAATATAAATGACCATCATGATGCATTTTACGTGCTACTTACGCATTTATTTGCTCGGCTTTGCATGTTGACCGGCTTGTATATAATGAGAGAAAATTGAGAAATAATACTGTTAGGACTAAGTGAGGGTAAACATTTATTGTGAAATCCAATTCCCAAATAGTGCCGAAATGCTGCCGGATTTCTGAAAAAATGAAAAGGGAAAATATGTGAAGGAAAACAGAAAGAAAATTGTTGTTCAAAATAGTTTTGATTTTGGCGGGTCTGCCCGAACTACGCTAGTTTGATTCTCACCGGATGTGAGATACTAGGCAACCCTCATCGGATCCAACCACCCTCTTTCAAAAATAGCCGAATAATGTCAAAATTTTAAATTTTTGTCAAAATAAGTCGGGTGCTGCCATTCTTGTTTAAAATGAGCCGAATGCCCCAAAAGGGTGCCGGAAGGCCGTTTTTGCAAGAACAGCCACCCTGAGTCACTTTCAAATGGTTTGCGAGCACAACCTTAAAATCTCCCTCCTGGAAATGCTGAAAGGCCGTATTTGCAAAACCAAGTCTTTGTTTTCTTAAACAAAAATTCTGAAAAATAGCCATTTTTCCTTTTAAGTTAAAATAAGTCATTAAATAGCCAGTTTTCTTTAAATAGTCACATTTTTCCTTAAAATTCCTTGTTCAGGATGACCGCAGTTGGCATTGAAACCTTCTCAGTCTTGCACAAGCCCGCTGCGATGCCGAGTGATGCCCCGCGGGCCCCATGATGTGAAGCTTTGATTTACTCTTGATCTAGTTTTAATCATTGACTCTGTATTTTGATATTTTGAGTCTGCTACATGAAAACAAATAACCTAGTAACTTTGTAATCGGAGTTTTATTAATGGAAAATCCCAAAAAAAGGGAAAGGCAAGAAACAAACAATGGAAAACAAGAGGAAAGAGCGAGAGGGTAAAGCAAAGAAAGGCCTGACAAATAAAGAAAAACGAAAGCTGAGATGACGCAAGCTACCGAGCAAGGGCATAATAGAAACGATTAACTGCTTAGGTGCATTCATTCCCAAATGTACGTTTATCTATCTGTTAATGCTCTAACCGCTAACAAAGTTGTTGTTGATGATGAGTCCAGGCAAGTGGTTAAGTTGACTGGCATTCTGGCAACCCATTCACAAAACACCCGCTCTAAGGATAAGTCAAAAATGGTCAACCAAGAGTTAGAAGCAAGCATTGTCGACCCGTCTAGGGAAGAAGAAGTAGTGAACGTTAATGCAATGAAAGAGGAGATGTATAAACTGAAGCAGCAAATGGCCGAGATGTACCAGGCCTGGTCAAAGGGACACCCACTACCAGTCTATCCTGCTAACCCTGCCTACATCCCACCGTTAGCTCAGCCACAAGATCCTCCCACAGTGAACTCCTCTCCGTCCTTCCCTACTTACCAGCAATACTACGCAACCACTTCCCAAACACCACCACCTCCACCACCCAAACAAATCCCATGCCCTCCACCACCAACTACTCCTATGTTTGTGGCTTCTCCACCTACCGCATTACACAAATCCTCTAGTGAACCTCTGTTCCAAACCCATGAAAACCACTATTACCCACCTGAACCCACCTTCAAATTACCAGAACCATACTGTTACACTCCCTGTTTTGATCTCCCAAATGAAGAAGAGAAACCTCCCAAAAACCCTGAGCAAGAGGAGATGATACGAAAGGTTAAGAGCTTAGAGCAGTCATTCAGAAATATGAAGGGTCTGGAAGGTCAAGTGAGCGTGGCTTACCAGGACTTGTGCTTGTTTCCCGACGTTTAGTTACCTGCGGGTTTCAAGTTACCCAAGTTTGATCTGTATGACGGACACGGTGATCCGGTGGCCCATCTGAGGGGGTTTTGGAGTAAAATGAGAGGAGTTGGGGGAAGGATGAGTTATTGATGGCGTACTTCAGTCAAAGTCTAAGTGGGGCGGCCCTGGAATGGTATACACGACAGGATCATGCCCGATGGTACACTTGGGATGATTTGGTCCAAGCGTTTGCAGGCCACTTTCAATATAATCTCGAAATCGTCCCGGACCATCTGTCACTGACTAAAATTGAGAAGAAGCCCGGGGAAAGCTTTAGGGAGTACGGTTTCCGATGGAGAGAACAGGCAGCAAGAGTCGATCCTCCCATGAAAGAGAGCGAAATGGTCGATTACTTCTTACAGGCTTTGGAGCCCACCTACTATGGTCACCTGGTATCAGCAGTGGGAAAATCTTTCAACGAGGTAGTGAAAATGGGAAGTATGGTGGAAGAGGGGCTCAAATCCAAAAAAATTATGAGCTATTTGGCGATCAAGGCGACTACCCAGGCTATCCAGAGCGGCACTGGAGGGGTATTGGGAAAGAAAAAGAAAGAAGATGTGGCGGTAGTTGACTCGAGAACTTCGTCCAGGGGCCCGTCACCATATTACCATAAACCTCGACCCGACCCCAAACCTACCCCCACACTCCACAGCACTATTACCCACCCCATGATCCCTGCTTCTCTGTCCACCATGCCCAAACATACCCCCAACATCCTACCTATGCGCAATGGCGCGCACCCACCCCACAAAATGCTTACCCAACTCAAAACACCTATCCACCTCCAAGAGCCTACAAGAACCCCCCTGGAGCAGGTTTGCGAGCCAGCCAAAATTTCAAGCAAGAAAGGGCACAAAAGCAAGAAACTTTCACCCCTTTGGGAGAGTCATATGCAAACTTATTTGAGAAACTAAAGCATTATAACCTAATTGCACCAATTCCTCTGAATTATGTGGACAAGCGTGCAAGAAGCTTTGACCCTTCTAAAAGGTGTGGATACCATTCCAATGCCCGGGGCATGATGTCGAAAGTTGCTGGGATTTGAAAAGAGAGATAGAAAGAATGATTCAGGAAGGGATAATTGCGGTCCAGGACAGTGCCACCCAGAACATTGCACAGAATCCTTTGCCTGCACATGATAATGCATATTTTGTGGGAAAGATCCATAGCGACAGGGAGTATGAGAATCCTCTCGGAAACTCGTTTAATAAAGTAAATGATATTGAAATTGGTGAAGGTCCCAGCAATTTTGATGGGCAATCCAGTGGCTAAGGTGTCGAGTTTAGTGATTGGAAAGACGCTCCAACTCTTGGTTAGCTAGAGTGGAGTTTTGGTGGTTTATTTTGTTGTCATTTCTGTTGTACGGGTTATTTTCAAGGTTGTAATCCGGATATTGTCTTGTGACTCAAACCCTTCTATCTTTTCACTTTGCCGTAATAGCTTGTTTAGTGCTGTCTAGGTTTGTTTGTTTGTTCTGTTGTTTAAACCCTTTCACCGTCAGTCTAATGCAATTCTCTGTTTCCTGCCATTTCTAGTCATTTTATTTAGTTTTCTTCTCCTTTTACAATTCTTTTCATGCTGGTTCTGGTGACATGACATGCATGCATAATTCTCAGCCTGGTTTTAAACGACAATTTAGTAATTAAGCGATGAAACAATGCTGAAGATGTAAGGACATTCGAGGGAAATAAGTAAGGGCATTTTGAGATCACTTCGAGCCCAAATTGTGTGAAACTAGGGCAGATAGAATATAAAGAAATACTATTGAAATGCATCATGCCGTATCGGTTTGAAGCCAAGGGCAAGTTTGCCCCAAGGCTATCGGGGTCGTTCATGGTAACAAGGTTGTTGTCCAATGGTAGAAGGCAAATGTGTGGATATGGTTATTAATTCTGGTGCAATCAAAAGATGTTACGTATGTTTTCCTCAGTTTGTTTAATTGTGTAGTTTGTACTTGGCATGTTTTGGAGATTGGAATGACGAAGGCATTTTGTTCTGCTATCCAAACACTTTATCCTTTGTTACCCCTTTGAGCCTCGGTTATTTTTTTGTATACCCCTCTTTCGGAATCAATAATAAAACTCGTAAGCCCGAGCGGGGAAAGTAAGTGGAGAAACAAGAGAAAAACAGTGAAATAGAAAAGAAAAAAAAAAGAAAAGAAAAGAAAAGAAAAGAAAAGAAAAGAAGAGAAAAGAAAAAGAAAAGAAAAAAGAAAGGAAAAGAAAAAGAAATGAAAAGAAAGAAAAGGAAAAGTGGAAGAAAGGAAAGATCGCAACAACGAAGTAATTTTATGGCCTGAACTATGTTTGACTTAATCCCGAAAGGGTACGTAGGCAGCCACTCTCTGAGGTTCAGTCACACCAAATAAAAATCCAAGAGTCCCCAAGAAAGAAACTGGGGCAGAAGTTGTGGTCGTTGTGAGAAATCTGATTCCGAAAGTTGTAATTTTGAACCCATGTTGAATTGTTTTAAGCCTTTGATACCCTTCTTTCCAACCCCATCCAAAATCCTACATTACGGTCCAAAGAAAGACCTTTCGATCAGTTTTCAAGAAGTGCCAGGACGAGCAAGTAAACGTGATTCATGTCAGGGGCAACACTCCGGTACAAGAAGAAAGAATAAAAAATGAGAGAGTCTTATTGGTGAAAACCCTCACGGGCACCGTAAGGTGACGGGAGTTGAGAGAAATAAAAAATTAGATAGTCTTATTGGTGAAAACCCTCACGGCTACTGTAAGGCAAAGTGAGTTGAGAGAAATCAAAATGAGAGAATCTTATTGGTGAAAACCCTCGCGGGCACCGTAAGGCGAAGGTGAGTTTCCAGATGGGCAAATGAGAAAAGTCTGTGGTTGAAAACTGCTCAAGACATTGCAAGATGAGCAAGATTTGGGTTTGGGTGAGAAATCAGGTTATGAAAGTCCGGAGCAGCAAATATGACAATTGAAAGTTGATTGGTTGGGCAGACTAGGCCGGTTAATCCAAAATGCATGGCATGATCAATGGTACCAGATGTTCCACTCAGATAAGTCTTCTTCTCTTCCTTCTTCATTACAAATCATCCGTTTTCGGATTCTCTCTATCCTTTACCCTCGAGGTCATTGCATTTCATTCTTTTGAGGTCTGTTCTTTAAGATGTTTCAGTGTCAGTTCTGTTCGAAACAAAAGGGAGGAATGTCAAGGCTAACTACCAGTTTCCTAGTTGCAAAGCACAACAGGGCCAGAATATATCAAAGATGTTAAAAGGCAAAGTAGGACATAAAGAACCACCGGATGTTTCATAGGCGGATTGATTGAATAGTTTTGTGAGAGAAGCAAAGTTTCAGATAGAGGGGTCAGAAACACAAAAAAACAACAATATGGGATAGAACACTTGGGTTGTCAAAGTCATGGGGTTGAAAGTCAGTCAGGAAGTTGAAGCAATTCAAGGCAAGTCCAGGGAAGCAAGTCGAAGTGAAGCTCAGCGGTAGGGATGTGCCTAGCAAGAATGCCAGCAACTAACCACCATTTTATATTAATAAGGTCTTTCTTTGATTGAAACAGGGGGAAAAAATTTTCTTTGTTTGTCTATTTTGTTGAAGTCAGGCGCCCACCTGGAGAATAAGGGAATACATTTCAAGTTTCAGTAATCAGGCGTCTACCTGGAGAATAAGGGAATACATTCCAGTTTCAGCGATCAGGCGCCCACCTGGAGAACAAGGGAAGTACAATTCAAGTTTTAGCTTTCAAATTTTTAGTAATATTTGGTAACATGACGCGCCTAGCTACCAAACTGGGGCAGAAATTTTTCTTTGTTTGTCTATTTTGTTGAAGTCAGGAGCGCACCTGGAGAACAAGGGAATACTTTTCAAGTTCAGCAGTCAGGCGCCCACCTGGAAACAAGGGAATACATTTCAAGCTCAGCAATCAGGCGCCCACCTGGAGAACAAGGGAAGTAAAATTCAAATTTTAGCTTTCAATTTTTAAGACTTGATAATAGGATGTGCCCAGCCACCAAACTGGGGCAGAAAATTTTCTTTGTTTGTCTATTTTGTTGAAGTCAGGAGCCCACCTGGAGAACAAGGGAATACTTTTCAAGTTCAGCAATCAGGAGCCCATCTGGAGAACAAGGGAATACTTTTCAAGTTCAGCAGTCAGGCGCCCACCTGGAAAACAAGTGAATACATTTCAAGCTCAGCAATCAGGCATCCACCTGGAGAACAAGGGAAGTACAATTCAATTTTAGCTTTCAATTTTTAATACTTGATAACATGATGTGCCCAGCCACCAAACTGGGGCAAAATTTTTTCTTTGTTTGTCTATTTTGTTGAAGTCAGGAGCCCACCTGGAGAACAAGGGAATACTTTTCAAGTTCAGCAATCAGGAGCCCACCTGGAGAACAAGGGAATACTTTTCAAGTGTCAGCAATTAGGAGCCCGCCTGGAGAATAAAGGCATATATTTCAAATTTCAGCAGTCAAGCATCACTCGAACGAATGGCAATACATCTCCGATCACAATTCAAGGCAACAACGCAAGAATTCCATTGGAAGGATACAAGTTCAAGGCAACAAGGACCGCAAGATCAAGACATAGATAGGACTTTTGTAATTCATATATCATAGCTTAGGCTAGCTTATTTCTGTCTCAACATGGTGTAATAAGGAGGTCAGCAAGCAGTAGCAACAGCAACAGCAGTGAAATCACAACTCCTGGTAGTCCCAGCTACCAAACCTTCCCGAACTACACTGACCTGATTCCTTTTTAGCCCAGGATATGTAGGCAACCTTCGAAGCAGGGTGCGGTCAAATCTTTTAAAAATGCTTCACACGGAGTGTTCAAACGGGCAAAAATTGCTCATATCTGCTCACTTATCTTTGCCCGAAAACTCTTCGTGTTCCCGAGCAAAGAGGGGCAGCTGTGAGCACGTGATTTTTGCCCTATATGAATTACTCCCAGAAATTCAAATAAAATAATTTCTTTCACTATTTGACAATTGGGTGGATTTTGTGACATTTTGTGGTAATTGTTTGCATTTTGTTTGTGCATTTTAATTTATACAAAATTACAAAAATATGCATTTAGGTTTAATTTTACATGTTTTGGGGAATCAATTAGTAATTAGGAATTTTACAAAATTACAAAAAATAACAAAAATAGTCTACTCTTGTTTCAATTTTTATTTTGGAGTTTTGATAGTTTTTATTTTAATTTGGTATTTGATTATCTTGTGATAATTATTAGCATTAATTAATTAGGTTTAGTAGGTTGATTCAGTTTTAATTCAAGATTTTTTTAGTTTAATTTGGAAAATAAAAGAAAAGTAAAAATGAAAAGTTAAAGAAAAGAAGAGGAAATTAAAATAAAAAATGCCCTCATGGATTACCCATTTTTGGCCAAATCCGAATTGAGCCCAAAATCCCTCAACCCACTTCAAACCAAACGCCCCCAGCCCAATCCACAAAATTAATCCGGTCAAGCCCCCATATACAAAACGACCTCGTTTTGGATTAATAAAGACCAATTAAATCTAAGCCATCCATTTACTTCAATCTAACGGCTCATAATTGACATTGATTTTCAATAAAATTGTCTGAAAATTAAGAAACTCTAAAGATCAACTCCTCTCTTCCTCGCACCTACTGTCTTCTCTGGCTCCGGCTCCGGCTCCGGCTATGCCTTACGCCGTCGCCGGAAATCGCCTAACGACGGCGGCCGGCCTCCAAACTCGCCCAACTTTTCACCAAAGATTCCTCCCCCCCCCCCTCCTCTTTCCGTATCCACGCTTGAAATCCTTCGAACCCTAGCCAAAATCCTCAAATATAACAAACCCTAGGCACCACCACCACCGTGCACGGCGGCGCCGCCACCCAAACCATACCAAAATTGTACCCTGCAATCCCTAGGCTACCCTAAGTCCCACACTTCTGGTTGTTCCCCAAAAATCCCAACCGGATTCCCCCAATTCCACATATAAGGTTGAAGTTACAAGGTCCAGGGGTCTGTCATTTATTAAAAGGGCTCCAAAGCAATGTTATATGACTGTTCTATTAAAGAACAGACATATAATAATACTTTGCGGCCATATTCGAGGGCAGCCGGGCAAAATCAAAGTCGATCTAGGCCTAGTGTGGTGAGTCTGGTGTAACACCCCATAAATTTGGCTTAGGAGTGAAATGAGTGGTAAGGCTATATTTTGAACATGTGAAGTCCCATCGGGATTATTATGGGTAAAATAGTTATTTCAAAATCAAGATGGAAGGAGAGGTGCATAAGATTTGACAAAATCGACTAAGTATGCAGAAGGTCTATTTTCCATCAGGTTTTTGTGAAAACGTGTATTGAATGGGGGAAAACTTAAAGCATTAAAGTTGTAGGACTTTGAAATAGCTTTCTAACTATATATTATGGAGGCCGAATGGATCTCTGTGTAAAATGTTATGTGCGTTTTACGGAGCAGTACCTGGTAGCGCGCCTAGTAGCGCGCCCATAAGCGCGACCACGCAAATTTTGAGGCAGTGTTAATGCCATTTAGCGCACTCAGGAGTGCGAGCAAACCTCCAGGTGCGCGAGCGCGCTAGTTGGGGGGTCGATTTAAAGCTATATTTCGTCCCCCACAGTCCCAAAACATAAAAACATGCTCTAGAAAGGGGAACTCTCAAAAACCTAACTCCTTAAGGGCCCTTCCACCACCCAAGGTAAGTTCTAATGGTGATTCTAAGTTAATTTCAATTTTCCAACATCTTAGTAACATGGGTAAACCCTTCATATCATTAGATATTCGATTGGGACATCATTGTTGAGAGAAGGAAGCCTAGAACTCAAAATTCAAGGGTTTGAACTTCAAAAAGGTAATGTCTTTACCCTCTAATTGATTTTAGCATTGGTTTAATGATTTTAAACCCTAGTTCATGAGATATGAGTTGACGAGCTTGATAGAAAAGCATGAACGATTATAAGTTTGGGGTGTTGAGTGTTTATTATTTGTTAAGGGTGTTGTTTACCTTATGGGTGATAAAGAATAATATGAATTATAACCATTTGAGACTTTAGAATCTATCTAGGATCAAGAGAATGAGTTGTTGAGTGTAGAGACACCATTAATAAGGACTATGAAGCTTTATTTTTACCCAGTGTTTGATAAAATGCTTAAGTGACCAAAACATGAGCATTATAGCTAATATGGAATCCCTCTGACTTGTATTGCTATAGATTAAAGTTGAAAGGGTTGACAAACATTGTATTACGCTCAAGATCAGGAAGTTAAGGTATGTAAGGCTANTGCACATATATATATATATATATATATATATATATATATATATATTGGGCCTGAGGCGGCAGTTTATATTCAGTTAAACAGGTTGTTCAGCATTCAGACGAGGGAGTATTCACATCGTTACTTCCATGTTCAGTTATCAGTTTATCAGCTAGTAGTTCAGTTTCAATTTCAGTATTTACAGTTCTTTTGTTCATCTATTTTACATACCAGTACAATTCAAATATACTGACGCCCCTTTTGCCCTGGCCTATATCTCGTGATGCAGGTAACGATTTACAGGTCGACGATTCAGCTTGCTAGGACATCTCGTATCAGCTATTGGTGAGCCCCAGTCCTTCGGGGCCTTATCTCTCTTTTGTTTTAGTCATTATAGTATTTCAGTTAATAAGGTATACCGGGGACCTTGTCTCGGTAACCAGTTGGCGTTTTCAGTATTCTTTAGAGGCTTCGTAAACTATAACCCAGTCAGTCAGATATTAGCAGGCTTTCATGTGTTAGCCTCGTCGGCTACTTGTTTATTCTTGTAGACCTTTCAGTATTTTTCCGCATCTATGATATTTTAGTCAGACTTTTTAGCATATTATCATGATATTACATTTACCTCTAGCTCATAGTTATACCATGATCCAGCCATATAGTTGGTTCGCTCGGTCACATGCAGTCAGGCACCGAGTGTCGTGTTACGCCCAGGCCATGGTTCGGGGCATAACAAAGCTTGGTATCAGAGCCCTAGGTTCAAAATTCCTAGGGAGTCTATGAAGTCGTGTCCAGTGGGGTCTCTTTTATGTGTGTGTGCGTGCCACACATTTTATAGTTGACCACCAAGACATCTAGGATTGTTCCATTTCTTTCATACTCTAGATCGTGCAGTTAGAGCTATGCTTTCAGGAATATTTCTAATCCATGTGAATTGCGTATTTCAGAAAAATGCTTGCAAAAAGAAAATACACCAGGAGGGCCTCAGCTACTAGCCAGGGGGCCACAACTAATGTTTCTTAGGAGGAGGACACTCCGACCTAGGGGGTTGCACCGGGTTCAGTGCCCAGTGCTTCAGACATGGATGTCAGGGGAGCTATCCAGTTGCTCACCCAGATTGTTGCTACCTAGGCTCAAAGGCAAGGAACAAGTGGTGTTCATGAGACGAGTAGTTCCAAGTCTAGGGAATTCCTCAACATAAAACCTCCCGTATTCACAGGCTCCGAAAAGGATGAGGATTCGCAGAACTTCATTGATGAGGTTCAGAAGATATTTCGAGTGATTCATGCTACAGACACTGAGGCAGTAGAGCTTGTTGCGTACCAGCTGAAGGATGTTGCCAACACTTGGTATGAAACATGGGAAGAGTCCCGAGGGGAGGATGCGAATCCTGCAACTTGGAAGGAGTTTGCAGATGCGTTCCTTGAGCACTTTCTACCCATTGAGGTTTTGGAAGCTAAGGCTTTGGAGTTTGAGAGACTCAGACAGAATGATATGAGTGTGAATGAGTACTACCTCAAGTTCGTCTCTCTGGCCAAGTATGCTCCAGAAATGGTACGTGATATGAGGGCCAGAGTTAGGCGGTTTGGGTTGGGGATTTAAGATGATTTGTTTGCTTATGCCAATATAGTTGCTCAGAATAATGACATGACCATCACTAAGATGGTTGCCTTTGTTCAAGGGAACAAAGACAGGTTGAAGAAAGAAGAGCGGCTACAAAGAGAGAAGGAGAGGGAATTCAGCAAGAGAGCTAAGTCTGCAGGAAATTTTAGCCATGGGGGATCTCTAGTAGGAGGCAATCACCAGTTCTTCAGGAAATCAAAATCAGGACCCGCTCCATCTTCAGCTAGTGCACCGGTTCAGAGGTCAAAGTTTAACAAGAAAAACTAGAATTTCAAAACAGCAGACTCACAGTCTCAGGCTAGTGTGGGCTACAGAGCCCCTGGTCACCCTATTTGCAACACGTGTGGTAAGAGGCACCCGGGGTTGTGTTGCTTGGGCACAAATAGTTGCTTTGGGTGCGGTCAGCAAGGCCACTTCTTGAGGGATTGTAAATCGTCAAAGCAGCACAATGGAGTCAATGTAGCTCAGTCCACTAATTCAATAGCCCATCATAACTCTCAGGCTCAACAAGGGCGCGGCGCAGCAAAGTCTAGTAATGCAGGCGGTGGACGAAATTGCTTGTATGCACTGGCAGACCGTCAGGATATAGAGGCTCGTGGAGATATTGTCACAGGTATGCTAACAATATTCACTTTTGATATCTATGCTCTTATAGATCCAGGATCCACCCTATCTTATGTAACCCTATATATTGCAAAGAAATTTGGGATAGAACCAGAAAAGTTGTGTGAACCCTTTGAAGTATCCGCTCAAGTTGGAGAATCAGTTATAGCAAGGTGTATCTATAGGGGATGTCCAGTCGAAGTGCATCATCGTCTTACTGTAGCAGACTTAGTAGAATTAGAGATGTTAGACTTCGATGTGATCATGGGCATGGATTAGTTAGAGTCATGTTATTCCAAAGTGGATTGTAGAACCAAAATAGTAAGTTTTGAATTTCCCGGTGAACCAGTCTTAGAATGGAAGGGTGATGCAGTAACACCTAGGGGTAGGTTTATTTCCTACCTTAAAGCCAGAGAAATGATCTCAAAGGGATATATCTATCACCTGGTTCGAGTTAAGGATACAGATGCTCAGATCCCCACTCTCCAGTCGGTACCTATTGCGAATGAGCTTCCAGAAGTGTTTCCCGAAGATCTCCCTAGAATCCCTCCCGATAGAGAGATTGATTTTGGAATTGATATACTTCCAGGCATTAAGCCAATATCTATTCCGCCTTACAGAATGGCTCCAACAGAGTTGAAAGAGCTAAAAGTCCAGTTGAAAGATCTTCTAGATAAGGGATTTATAAGGTCAAGTGTCTCACCTTGGGGCGCACCGGTATTGTTTGTCTGAAAGAAGGATGGGTCTTTGCGTATGTGCATTGACGATCGTTAGTTGAATAAAGTCACCATCAAAAACAAGTACCCTCTCCCCAGAATAGATGATTTATTTGATAAACTTCAGGGTGCCCAGTGTTATTCCAAGATTGACCTCAGATCGGGATACCATCAGTTGAAGGTTAAGGAGGTTGATATTCTAAAAACAGCTTTTAGGACTCGATATGGGCATTTCAAATTTTTGGTAATGTCATTTGGTTTAACGAATGCACCAGCAGCTTTCATGGACCTGATGAATAGGGTCTTCATGACTTATCTTGATTTGTTTGTTATCGTGTTTATTGATGACATCTTGATTTATTCCCGTTGCGAGACTGACCATGCCGAACATCTCATAATTGTGTTGCAGACACTGCAGGATCACAGGCTATATGCAAAATTTTCTAAGTGTGAATTCTGGTTGAAATCAGTAGCATTTTTTGGCCATGTCATCTCAGGGGAAGGCGTGAAGGTGGACTCTCAGAAAATAGAGGCAGTGAAGAATTGTCCTAGACCTACCTCAGTATCCGATATAAGAAGTTTCTTGGGTCTAGCAGGCTATTACAGGCATTTCGTAAAGGGATTTTCTTCTATCTCGTCCCCTTTTACTAGATTAACTCAGAAGAAAGTCAAGTTTCAATGGTCGGACGCGTGCGAGAAAAGTTTTGAGGAGTTAAAGAAAAGGTTGACTTCAGCTCCAGTCCTGACACTACCGGAAGGAACCGAGGGGTTCGTTGTTTATTGTGATGCTTCAGGGGTTGGTCTTGGGTGTGTATTAATGCAGCACGGAAAAGTCATAGCCTATGCGTCGAGACAACTCAAGGCTCATGAGAAGAATTATCCGACTCATGATCTTGAATTAGCACCTGTGGTGTTTGCGCTTAAGATCTGGCGCCATTATTTGTATGGGGTACATGTTGACATTTTTACAGATCACAAGAGCCTCCAGTACATTTTCAAGCAAAGAGAATTAAATCTACGTCAGAGAAGGTGGCTTGAATTACTTAAAGATTATGATGTTGATATCCTCTATCATCCGTGGAAAGCAAATGTTGTAGCGGATGCTCTCAGTCGACGTTCTATGGGCAGCTTAGCTCATGCTGAGGCAGACAAGCAAACTATGATGAAGGAAGTACACCGCTTAGCAAGTCTAGGAGTTTGACTTTTGGACTCCGAAGATGGTGGCGTTGTTCTCCAGAACAGGGTTGAATCCTCCTTAGTAGCTGAAGTGAAGGAAAAACAGTTCAGTGATCCCTACTTATTGCAGCTGAAGGAGGGAATTCACAAACACAAGATTATGGCTTTTTAACAAGGGGGAGATAATGGTACTTTGAGATACAGAGGCAGACTATGTGTTCCAGACGTAGATGGGCTCAGAGAGCGGATTATGTCAGAAGCCCACAATTCTAGGTATTCTATCCACCCAGGTTCCACAAAGATGTATCACGATCTTAAGGAGGTTTATTGGTGGAACGATATGAAAAAGAATGTATCAAATTTTGTGGATAAGTGTCCAAATTGCCAGTAGGTGAAAGTCGAACGCCAGAGGCCTGGCGGTTTAGCTCAGAATATAGAAATTCCCTTTTGGAAATGGGAGATGATAAACATGGACTTCATAACAGGTCTACCTCGCTCGTTCCGGAAGCATGATTCGATTTGGGTGATTGTAGACCGGCTTACCAAGTCAGCTCGCTTCTTGTCAGTGAAGACTACAGATTCGGCCAAGGATTATGCCAAGTTGTATATCAAAGAAATTGTCCGATTGCATGGGACTACCTTGTCCATTATCTCAGATCATGGTGCTCAGTTCACAGCAAACTTTTGGAAATCCTTCCAGAAGGGTTTGGGCACAAGGGTGAACCTCAGCACCACTTTTCATCCTCAGACAGATGGCCAGGCGGAACGCACCATTCAGACTCTTGAGGATATGTTGAGGGCGTGTGTTATTGATTTTAAAGGTAATTGGGATGATCATCTACCTCTCATTGAGTTTTCTTAAAATAACAGCTATCACTCTAGTATCAAGATGGCACCGTACGAAGCTTTGTATGGGCGAAGGTGCAGATCACCAATTGGTTGGTTCGAAGTTGGATAAGTGGGGTTGTTAGGACCCGATTTGGTCTATCAGTCTATGGAGAAAGTCAACTTAATTCAAAGGCACTAAAGACGGCTCAAAGTCACCAAAAGTCATATTCGGACGTGCGACGTAGGGACTTAGAGTTCCAAGTTGATGATTGGGTGTTTTTGAAAGTATCGCCCATGAAAGGTGTTATGAGATTTGGGGAAAGGGGGAAACTTAGTCCCATCTATATTGGTCCATATAGAATCCTGCGAAGGATCGGACATGTGGCTTATGAGTTGGAATTTCCACAAGAACTAGCTACCGTACACCTAGTGTTCCATGTGTCCATGTTGAAGAAATTCATGGGATACCCGTCACTTGTGGTTCCTACAGAGGTTATAGGGGTTAAAGACAACCTATCTTATGAAGAAATTCCAGTGGCTATTCTTGATCGTCAAATTTGCAAGCTCAGAACTAAGGAAATTGCTTCAGTAAAAGTGTTGTGGAGGAATCAAAGGATTGAAGAGGCTACATGGGAAGCCGAAGAGGACATGAATTCTATATATCCCCATCTCTTTGAAGATCAAACGGAAAATGTGGAAGGTAATTAACCTTTCCATTCAGGCCTTATATTATAATCTCCATGTCCTTTAGTATTTACTCAGCTTAGAACTCAATTATTACGTACTCATTCATTTAGATACACATGTATACATGATATCTCAATATTCGCATATCACCATCACACCCGTTTGATGTCCATAGATAGTCGTAGTTGCAACCAGGAACATCATTCGAGGACGAATGATCCCAAGGGGGGAGATAATGTAACACCCCATAAATTCGGCTTAGGAGTGAATGTGTTAAATGAGTGGTAAGGTTATATTTTGAACATGTGAAGTCCCATCGGGATGATTATGGGTAAAATAGTTGTTTCAAAATCAAGATGGAAGGAGAGGTGCATAAGATTTGACAAAATCAACTAAGTTTGCAGAAAGCCTATTTTCCATCAGGTTTTAGTGAAAATGTGTAATGAATTTGGGGAAAACTTAAAGCATGAAAGTTGTAGGCCTTTGAAATAACTTTCCAACTATATACTATGGAGCCCGAACGGATCTCTGTGTAAAAGGTTATGTGCATTTTATGGAGCAGTACCCGGTAGCTCGCCCAGTAACGCGCCCATAAGCGCAACCGCGCAAATTTTGAGGCAGTGTCATTGCCATTTAGCGTGCTCAAGAGAACGATCAAACCTCCACGTGCGCGAGCACGCTAGTGGGGGGATCGTTTTAAAGCTATATTTCGTCCCCCACAGCCCCAAAACATAAAAACATGCTCTAGAAAGGGGAACTCTCAAAAACCTAACTTTGTAAGGGTCCTTCCACCACCCAACATAAGTTATAATGGTGATTCTAAGTTAATTTTAATTTCCCAACATCTTATTAACATGGGTAAACCCTCCATATCATTAGATATTCGATTGGGACATCATTGTTGAGAGAAGGAAGCCTAGAACTCGAAATTCAAGGGTTTGAACTTCAAAAAGGCAATGTCTTCATCCTCTAATTGATTCTAGCATTGGTTTAATGATTTTAAACCCTAGTTCATGAGATATGAGTTGATGGGTTTGATAGAAAAGCATGAACGATTATAAGTTTGGGGTGTTGAGTGTTTATTATTTGTTAAGGGTGTTGTTTACCTTATGGGTGATAAAGAATAATATGGATTATAACCATTTGAGACTTTAGAATCTATCTAGGATCAAGAGAATGAGTTGTTGAGTGTAGATACACCATTAATAAGGACTATGAAGCTTTATTTTCACCAAGTGTTTGATAAAATGCTTAAGTGACCAAAACATGAGCATTATAGCTAATATGGAATCCCTCTGACTTGTATTGCTATAGATTAAAGTTGAAAGGGTTGACAAACGTCGTATTACGCTCAAGATCAGGAAGTTAAGGTATGTAAGGCTAACTCTTTACGTTTGGGAATGTCTATGATTCTCCCTACGTCTCATTCATTATGATCATTACCAGTTTCCTCAGAAAGGAACTATGCCTTAGTTCCCTGAACAGTAGTAGGACTTCTGTTCTCTAGACGGCATAGTCTCATAATCATTCGATATTCTATGAGTTTCAGTTATGACAAATCAACTTATTATGAATACTCAACTCAGTCTAGTCCTATTCACTGTTCCAGTATCATGTAACCCAGTATAGCTCATTATTTCAGTATCATGTATTGTAATATGATTCTCGTTCCTGATTTTATATTCTTGAATGTTGAACACCTGTATTTGGGCCTGAGGCCGCAGTTTATGCTTTATGCATCTTTGGGTCTGAGGCCGCAGTTATGTATACGTATACTTGGGCCAAAGGCCGCAGTTGTGCATATATATATATATATATATATATATATATATATATTGGGCCTGAGGACGCAGCTTAATATTCATTTAAACAGGTTGTTCAGCATTTAGAAGAGAGAGTATTCACATCCTTACTTCCTTGTTCAGTTATCAGTTTATCAGCTAGCGGTTCAGTTTCAGTATTTACAATTCTTTTGTTCAACTATTTTACATACCAGTACAATTCAAATGTACTGACGCCCCTTTTGCCCGGGGCCTGTATCTCGCGATGCAGGTAACAATTTACAAGTTGACGATTCAGCTTGCTAGGACATCTCGTATCAGCTATTGGTGAGCCTCAGTCTTTCGGGGCCTTATCTCTCTTTTGTTTTAGTCATTATAGTATTTCAGTTAATAAGGTATACCGGGGACCTTATCTCGGTAAACAGTTGGCATTTTCAGTATTCTTTAGAGGCTTCGTAGACTATAACCCAGTCAGTCAGATATTAGTAGGCTTTCATGTTTAGCCTCATCGGCTACTTGTTTATACTTGTAGACCTTCAGTATTTTTCCGCATCTATAATATTTCAGTCAGACTTTTTAGCAGATTATCATGATTTACATTTGCCTCTAGCTCATAGTTATACCACATGTTGATCCAGCCATACAGTTGGTTCGCTCGGTCACATGCAGTCAGGCACCGAGTGACGTGTTACGCCCATGCCATGGTTCAGGGCGTGACATCTGGTGTCTTCTTGCCTTTTCTTTCCTTCATTTGGTTTAGGGCTTCGATTGAATCTAGGGTTACTTCTCAAATTGGTTCTTGTTTTTCTGTTCATCTTATATCAAGTTAGGTCTCCTCAATGCAAGTTTTTTATTCGTTAATTGTGTTCAACTAACTAGTTTAATTAGGTCATTTGATTTAGTTAGTATATTGGTTGTGTTGGTTTTTAATTTCCATTATATTGATTGTATGTGATTTCAACTGATTACAATTTGTTTTGCTTGATATTGGAATTAATTTGTGTTCAGATGTTAGTTCTATAGTTTTATTGGTTTATTTGCTCAGTTATAGGTTTTCTTGCAATATAATCATAGGTGTTAGTTTTTAGCTGTTCACTTCAATTCCTTAGCTGATTGTTAAACTAGGGTAAGGGCCAGGGGTTTAGTTTGATTCAGTTTAGTAATTTCAAAACAAAGTCAGGGGTAATCTAGGTACTTAAAATGGGTTAGAATATTGTAGTTTAAACTAGAACACTCTAGACTCTTCTAGAATAGGGCCTTAGTGTACATTGCAGTAGTTTAGTGTAATAACTTAGGCAACAAGTCAAAACTTTAGAACTATTTGGGAAAAACTGAAAATAAAAAGAGGGGGAAAATGGGTAAGGTCATCTAGAAGCTTCCCCCCTGAAGATTGACTATAAAAGGAAGCTTACTTGCCTTCACGAACAAGTCTGGAGCTCTGAAAATTCCCTCCACTTTCACAAGGTTTCATCAGCTAAATTTTGAATTTCAAATTCAAAATTCCTTTAGATCTTAGTTCATAAAAAAGCAATAGAAAAAACAAAGAAAAAATACCGCTACAATGATCCTCCTTAGATCAGTTTCAAATTCCAGCACTCAATTCAAATCTCTAGCTTATTTAGGTTCAAAATGGCTAGAATTTCCTGGTTTATTCAACACCTGAGGTTTAAAAGATCTTAGAGTCAATTTCGAGTTGAATTTGGGTTGTTTGAGTTAAATTTTGGTGTGTTTGCTGGTTGTATGGATTGCTGGACTTCATTTGCATATTAATCCTGGGTTTTGAGACTGATTTCGAGCTGTGGTGACCTGCTGTTTACTCTTGGTTAATAAAATTGCTTTTGACCTTCCTCTTCACATTTATTTCATTGTAATCCAGGTACACCTCTTGTAGATCTCGAGCATTGCAATTGAAGTGAAAATGTTATTCGTTGCCCTTGCCTGATGTCATTAAATATTGTGGCTGATTCATGGCTCTACTAGGATTATGCTGTGTGCTTATATCGGAATTAGCTTGTACATGTTTATTGCTAGACTTAATTAGGATGGCCTGTATAATTAGATCTGTTCCGGACTGCCTTTAATTTGTTTCTGCTTGTTCTAGATCTCAGAATATTGAAGTACGATGTTCAGTTGTAGCGGATTCACTGTGTCAAATTGATAGCTTAAGTTCTGTGTTTTAGCCATGAAGTAGCACTAATAAGAAACACATAAACATGATAGATTTACACCTGAGCTTTTCAGCATATTGACTCACAAAAGCTGGAAATCATGTTTCATAGTATATGTATAAGGCTGTTATCGATGCAATTCTCAAATAGATCACGCTACATTTATAGGTGTTTAGATTCTAATTTTTGCCTTTAAAATTCGAGTTGCATGTTCATCCTGTAACGAATTTGAGTGTTAAATTAGCAAGAGGAAGGTTAATAACAATTAGAAATGATTGTAGCATTTTTAGATGTCAAATTTGATCCTTGACTCCTGACTAACAGTAGACTCCATCCCAATCTTGTTTCTGGACCAAGTTCTTGTATTGATTTATATTGAGTAGAGCTTATTAAAATGTTTAGATGTCGTGTGTTTGCCTGGGTTGCTTGGGCCAGTGATTTAATGTGGCCCTATTATGATGAGCTATCCGGGATTAGTCACAGGCCCAAGTTGGAGAAAATGATTAGGAGCCCAAGCAATCTTGGTTATTGCTCCTCTTCGAGACCGGGCCCCAAGCCTGGATTAATTGTTGAAGTTCTTTGTTCAATTTGCTAACTGCCTTTAAAGCAAAAAATCAAATTTGGGCTTTCGAGTTAGGTAGCAGATTCAAATTAAGAGGTTTTCCCTTTTGTTTGAATCCGGACTTGAATTCGAAAACCGAATCTCATAATACAAATTAATTAAAGTACTTTTAGAGAAAACACGTGATAGAAAATTATAGTTTGCTTTAGGTTGGCCTTTAAATAAAAATGAGACGAGCCTCGCCAAACAAAATGCATAAATTGTGGGGCTCTCATTAAATGCTTATATTAAAATACTTAGAATTCGGGGCGTGCTGTTTAGTGAATTTTACGGCCCTCCGCAAAGATAATAACCTGTTAGTCGCTTTAGGCGTGCTTTTAATAATTTTACCTTCTTAAATACGGGTGTGCATTTCATGCAACCCAAATCCAAATCCCAAAACATCGAATGAGAATGTGTCGAGGATCCGGGTGCATTTCATATGACGTGATCCAAAAATACGTTTCTAAACGACGTTCATTTTCTTAAAAGGATTCAACTAAAAGCGGTAATAATTCTAAAATTGCACCATAAGGATAACATGTATTAAAATCAGATTTTAGCCAAATATAGCAGTTGAGCGACCGTGCTAGAACCACGGAACTCGGGAGTGCCAAACCCCTTCTTCCGGGTTAACAGAATTCCTTACTCGGATTTCTGGTTCGCGACTGTAATATAGAGTCAAAGCCTTTCCTCGATTCGGGATTCTAACCGGTGACTTGGGACACCATAAATCTCCCAATTGGCGACTCTGAATCTCTTAAATAAACGAATCCCATTTCGATTGTCTTTTAATTGGAAAAAACTCCTTTTATTATACCCTTCACGGGGTGTAGTAGTGAAAAAGGAGGTGTGACAACACCTTCTCCCAAGTTAACAAAATTTCTTACACGGATTTCTGGTCCGCGAACTGTTAAATAGAGTCATTGTTTTTCTCGATTCGGGATTTAGACCGGTGACTTAAGACATCATAAATTTACTCTTGATCTAGTTTTAATCATCGGGTTCAACTATTTTGAAATTTAGGGTTAAATAAATGTCTTTGTTTTGCCAAAATCTATGTCATTCTTGTCCAAAATAGCCAAATGTCCTCAAAAGGATGTCGGTAGGCCGTTTTTGCGAAAACAGACGCCTTTGGTCATTTCTCAAAACTTTTCTTGCCGGCTAGCAAACACAGTAAATCTTCTTCAATTGCTAAAAGGCCGTATTGACAAAACCGGATTTTTTTTTTGAAAATTTTTGAGAAACAGTGATAATTTTAGAAATAATAAAAATAAATAAAAAAATTTTGAACGGTCATAATTTGCATATGGTTTAGGTGAGTCCTAACCCCTTTTTATCTTACCCAGGATCACCATGAGTTCTCCACAAAGAAGTAGCTAGAAAAGAGTAAGGGACGAGACACCTCCTATGTTCTTGATTAGAGATAAGACCCCGAGCAGTATCTGTAATTGGTGGGCTAGTTTTGCTACATGGGAACGAAATCGAGTATTTAAATACCTCAAGTTCCTCACAAACATCATGGGAATTGAGCCTAACATAGATTTAATCGAGGCTCTAGTGGGTTTTTGGGACCCCGCGAACAATGTCTTCAGGTTTAAAGATTGTGAAATGACGCCCACGTTGGAAGAATTAGGTGGGTTCACCGGATTGGGGAGAGACCCTCGTGGGAAAAAGCCCGCTGCTCCAAGAAATGTTGGTGTGAACAACTTTTTAAAGAAATTATGCCTCCGTCGAATTCCAATGGATTGCTTAAATGAAGGCTAGGTTTCGTTAAAATATCTCTATGATAGGTTTGGGGACGAGAAAGGGTTTGAAAATTTCTCGGGCATAGAATTCGTCAACCAGTTGAGTTATGACGCTTGGAGGGAATTGAGAATCTTTGCGTTCATGATATCATTTTTAGGGATCATGGTCTTTCCAGAGCGTGGTGGGCGCATTAGAATTCGATTGGTTGCGGTAATCTCGTATTTACAAAGTAGTGAGGATCATACCATTCTTCCCGTGATTTTGGGAGACATTTTTTGATCTTTGACCCGATGCCAAGAGGGTGGAGATTACTTCGAGGGATGCAACATTCTGCTGTAGATGTGGTTCATAGAGCAACTCTATTATCATCCGATGGTGATAAATTTCAACGAAAACTGGCTGAATTACATTATTTATCACCCAGGCAGGGCCGCAAGTTGTAATCTTCCAGATGGGGTGAGGGCCTGGCGGAAATTACTTGGTTCATTGAATGCGGGTAGACTCACTTGGAATTATTATTGGTTCCCTTCTACTAGGGTCATGCATATGTCGACGCATCGCCCATTCTTCATACTTATGGGTTTCAGAGGTTTCCAACCCTACGCACCCCTACGCGTCATGCGTCATCTAGGGAGAGAGCAAAACAGGCCCCCGATTGAGGACATGCCTCCATTCGTGTGGGAATTCAAGGGAGAGGAACCTCTAGGGAGTCTTATGCACAAAAGGTTTGGTTTGGTGGTCGATTTTTTGATATAGACGAGATGGTAGCTGACCGTGAACGTGGGGAGGTAAGCCTTGCATACCTTGAGTGGTCTCACAACCAGGCTATCCCTGAGCAAAGACCAGAAAGATCCATACGGCATGCAGTTGATTGGGAGGAGGAGATAGAGGCCAGAGTAAGAGATATCATAAGGTAAGTAACACAAGAGTTCCAATCTCGTATTGACACTTTACAAGAAGATAAGGGAATTATGGAGACAGCTGTGGACATACAACAAGCTGATTTTGAGCGGGAAAAGGCTCAGTGGGCACGAGAGAAGCAAGCACTCTAAGCCCTAATTCAAAAGAAGAACATAGTCTCAACCGCTCAGCAACAAGAAGAGAGAGAAGCCTAGTTCAGGGTAGTCCGTAATCACAAGCGTAGGGGTTTTGCTCCATTGATCCAAGATCTGAGGGATCATATAAGGAGAGTTGAGTCAAGCAAAGAGAGCCAGATCGCGGAGTTTGAAATAGAAAGACATCATTACCAGAGTATGATCAACCGATTGGAGGGGGAGTTACTAGAAAATCTGTGCCAGAAAGATATGGTCTTGGGCCGCGAGCGTGATGCGTTGGATCTAGCTGAGACCCGTGGTCAGCAAAATCAAGAGCTACATGTGGTTCAGGAATACATTAAGGGAAAGATCCTCGAGGTAGCCACATATACCTAAAGAGCTTGCATGATTTGTAAGAGAATGATGCCCGAGCAGTTTGCAAAAGTATATTTGAAAGTTGCTCGTCATATATCTAAAGACTTGGAGACGATATACCGCAAGTTGGGGGTCAGCCGCAGGAACAAGTGCCTTGATTACAGTGATACTGATGGATTCTATTGCAAAGATCAAAGTCTTTTTTTAGTTATCAGTCTTTTGTTTTCATTATCCTTTTGTTGTTTTTTTTAAGTTTGTGAGAGTCTTTTGGTGCTTTGAGTCTTAAAAAGTCTGGTGTGGTCTTGTTTATCTTTATGTAATTCTTGCCTTTTGAGTCAAATTTATTATTATATATTGAAAATCAACAAAAAAGATTTTGTTTAAAGAAAAATTTGAAAAATGAACCCAAAAAGGGGGGTCATGGGCCAGAACTACGCTCGGTCTGATTCATGCAGGGTCATGATACGCAGGAAATCTCCATAAGATTCGACCACAACCAAAGAAAAAAAACAGAGAGAATCAAATAAAAAGTCGTGAGTAACAATAAAAGGAGAGGTCACAATTAGGAAAAGTCGGGATGACACAAGCAGCCAAGCAAATGCATAATAGAAATAATTAACTGCTTAGGTGCATTGCATCCTTAATGTGATATTTTTACTATTAAATGCCCTAACTCTAACGGGATGAGCCCATTTTGTTCCCTTTTTACATCTTCATACCAGAAAGGTGGTTAGTTTGTGGTTCCCGAGGTAGTAACTCATCTCCACAACATAAAAGCCAAAAGGCAATGGCGGATAACAACAAAATTAGGTTGGTTGATATCAGTACCCAAGAGCAGTTGGTTGAACATGACACTGGTTTGGCTTATGAGGCAAGGATATTAAGATAGCACATAACAAACATGTATCAGGGTTGGATGGTTGGAAAGGCACCACTACCGCCACCACCTAGTTTCTCAGATGCTGCCCTTACCCAAACTTTGGCATCTCCCAATCACCCTAGTATCTCCATCACTCTTCCTACAAGTTCTGGGAGGCTGAAGAACACAGAACAGTCCTTAAAGAACGTGCAAGGGACGGGAGACCAAGTCAGCATGTCCTACCAAGAGTTGTGTACACTCATTGACGTTCGCCTGTCCGCAAGGTTTAAAGTACCAAAGTTCAACTTGTATGATGGGTATGGAGATCCGGTAGCCCACCTGAGGGATTATTGCAGTGAAATGAGAAATGTTGGCAAGAAAGACGATTTGTTGATGGCGTATTTCAGCGAGAGCTTGACTGGGATAGCTTTGGAATGGTATAATCATCAAGATGTCGGTAAGTGGCCTACATTAGGTGACATGGCTCAAGATTTTGTTCGGCACTTTCCATACAAATTAGGCATTACCTTAGACCGCTCTTCCCTGTCTAAGATGGAAAAGAAGTAGGAGGAAAGCTTTAGGTATTTTGGGCTCAGATGGAGGGATCAAGCTGCTCGAGTCAATACCCTGATTGATGAAGAAGAAATGGTTGAGCTTTTCCTAAAAGCCTAGGGTCCCACCTACTTCAGTCATTTGATCCCAGCATTGGGAAAGTCTTTTAATGATGTGTTAAAAATGGGGGAGATGGTAGAATAAGGAATCAAGTCAGGCAAAATCATGAGTCGTTCAAAAGACATTCAGAATATCCCAGTAAGCTTGGGTGGAAGAAAGAGAACCAGAAAAGATGATCCGATGGTCTTTCCCGATCAACACTTCTAGCCTCGAAATCATCCCTATGGATATCCTTGTGCACTAAATGATCCTCCCCAATACCACTTCTCTCCATAGAACTCCCAAAGTCGTACATCATTTTCCTAGTACCCAGCTCTACAAAATGCCTACTACCCCCACAAGCCTATCGAAAACCCCCTGGATAGGGTTTCTGGCCCACTCAAGCCTTTAAGAATGAGAGGTTATGGAAGAAGAAAACCTTCACTCCATTGGGAGAATCATATGCCAGTCTGTTCAAGAGGCTAAGAAAATTGGACATGTTGAAGCCGACCCAGATAAAAATCTCAAACCCTCTTCCAAAGAAGTTTGATTTTTCTCAAAGGTGCCCATATTGTTCAGAGGCCCAGGGGCATGACATAGAGAAATGTTGGACTCTAAAGAATGTGATTCAAAAGCTTATTGATGCAGACGACATTGTCGTGCAAAATCCAGATGCAGCAGACACTAGCCAAAGTCCATCACTTGTGCATAATGAGACACATACAGTGGGTATGATTTACTTTGAAAAAAAATATGAGAATTCTTCTAGGAGCCTCGGATGTCCACGTGCTACTAAGCTTTCAAGTGCTATCAGAGGTTGATCTTAAGAAAGAGCAGGCACGGGGAACCCAAAAGCAATTTGTTAAGAACAACGTGATGGAGACTTGTGAAAGTCCTAATATTGTTGATACAGAAGTCAGTGGCTAAGATATTGAGTTTGGTGATTGGAAAGATGCTCCATCCTTTGGCTAGCCAGGGAGGAGTTTTGATGGCTTATTTTGTTGTCATTTCTGTTGTCCGGGTTATTTCAAGGTTGTAATCCAGATATTGTCTGTTGACTCAAACCCTTCTATCCTTTTATTTTGCCTGGTTTGTTTAGTCGTAGTAACTCGTTTAGTGCTGTCTAGGTTTGTTCTGGGTTGTAACCCCAGTTTAGTTTGCTTGTCTTTTTGTTCGAACTGTTTCATTGTCTAATGTAATTTCCTATTTTCTGTTATTTCTAGTCATTTTCTTTTGTTTATTTCTCTCCTCTTTACAGTCCTTTTCCTGTCAACTCTAGTGACGTGACATGCACCCATAATTCTAGGCCTAATCTTAAAGGTTAGTTCAACCATGAAGCAATTGGGAAGATGATAGGGACATTTGAGGGAAATAAGAACAGATTTGGACATTTTGAGATTATTTGAAGCCTGAACCATGTGAAACTGGAAGATAGAACATAAAGAAACCTTATTGAAATGCATCATCATGTTGAAGCTAACGGAAAGTTTGCCCAAATTGACAGGGGCCGTTCGTGGTAACAAAGAGTGTTGTCCAACGGTATACTTAAAATTGATAAAAGGCGAATGTGCGGATATGGTTATCAAGTCTGGTACAATCAAAAGAAGTTATGAGTGTTCTCCTTGGTTTGTTTAATTGTGTTGTTTGCGCTTGGCATGTTTTGAAGATTGGAATGACGAAGGCGTTTTGTTCTGCTATTTAAATACTTTATCTTTCGTTACTCCTTTGAGCCTTGTTTGTTTTCTTTCATACCCCTCTTTTAGAATCAGTAGCGAAGTTTTGGAAATGCAAGCACAAAAGATAAGTAAAGGAAAAAGAGAAAGGAGAAAGAAAAAAATAAAAAGAGAAAGAAAAAAAAGATAAAAGAAAAAAGAAGAAAAAGAAAACAAAAAGAAAAAGAAAAAAAAGAAAAACAATAAAACAAAAAAGCAACAAAAAGGGAAAAAGAAAGGAAAAGAAATAAAAAAATAACAACAACAAAAGTAGTTTTGTGAATTACATTTGACCTGATTCCTTTTAAGGATACGTAGGCAGCCTCACGGTTCGGTCTCATCGAAATAAAATTCCAAAAATCCCCATGCAAAGAAACTGGGGCAGAAGTTGTGGTTATTGTAAGAAATCTGATTCCAAAAGTTGTAATTTTGAACCCATTTGAATTATTTTGAGCCTGTAATACCCTTTCTTTCTAACCCCATCCAAAAACCCACATTACGGTCCAAAGAAAGACCTTCTGATCAGTCTTCAAAAGATGCCAAGTCGAGCAAGTAGAGCAGATTCATGACAGGGGGCAACACTCCGGTCCAAGCAGGAAAAATAATGAAAATAAGAGAGTCTTATTTGTGAAAATCCTCACGGACACCGTAAGGAGACGGGAGCTGAGAGAAATAAAAAAAATGAGAGAATCTTATTGGTGAAAACCCTCACGGGAACCTTGAGGCGACTGTAAGTTGAGAGAAAAACCAAAATGAGAGAGACTTGATAATGAAAATGCTTCAGGCACTACAAGTCGAATAAGGATTGTGGATCAGATTGGATATGCGAAGCATTGGAGCCCAGTTTCACGGCAAAAAGATACGACAAAAGCTGAACATCGGAATTGCTTAACAGAATAGGCTGCAAGTGCATGTCACGGTCCTTAGAGTTGCTATCCACATCCGATAGGTTTCTGCTTTGTAGTTTTCTTGTTAGGAATAATCTTTTTCCATTATCCTCTACCCTGTTAATTTTTTCTTGTTCACTTCTTTTTCCTGAGTCTGTTTGGTTAGAATAAATAAGAAATGACTCCAAAATTTGCCATCAGCTTGCCAATTGCACAAAACGAGATCTGGCTAGTACATCAAAGTGGCATAAGTCAGGAAAGAAACAACAAGCGCACTGAGTTGGTAATAATCAACATGCTTTGGGATCCCTGCAAAATACAAAGGTTTGGTCCATATCAATTCATGGAGAATACAACAGATAAAAGGTATTAAGTTCGGACAAAGAGAAGTATTTTCTGGGTTAAGGTTTACAAAAGAGGTGGTTAGTCAAGGAACAAGCAGGGTCTTCAAGTAGAAATCAGTCATCATGACAAGTGAAGGAGCAACAGACCTCCAAGCCAAGGCCAGTAGTTTAAGTCAAGAAAGATCAACATACACACAGAGTGGGGGCAATGGACATAATTCGGGATTCATGTGAGATACAAAGGTCGGGTAGATACCAGTTCATGAGCAATGCAACAAATAGAGGATATTGGGTTTGAACGGAGAAAAGGTATTTCAGTGATACGGATGACAGAGAAAGTGGTTAATCAATAAACAACCAAGGTCTTCAAGTGGAAACCAGTTATCATGGGAGATATATGGGATCAGATAAGAAGATTAGAAGTGAAAAACAACAGTTAGGAATCTTGCGGCTAAGATTCAGTCAGAAGGTCGGAAATTTTTGACCAAGTGCAATGCAGTCGGATGAAGTAGAGCATGGAAAGGAGAAAAACATCCCCAGCAAGAGTACCACAACAAATCACCATATTCTAAACTGACCAGACTTTTCTTTAATTTGAAACAGGGGCAGTAAATGCCGTTTGTGTCGAGAAACTTACCGTAAGGAAAGGCAAGCACCAGACATCTATCAAACTGGGGCAGAAAATTTTCTTTTGTTTTCATCTATTTTGGAAGTCAGACATCCACCTGGAGAACAATGAACAATAGTTAAAGTTTTTAGAAGTCAGACGTCCACCTGGAGAACAAGGAAAAATAGTTGAAGATAGTTGAAGTCAGGCGTCCACCTGGAGAACAAGGAGCAATAGTTGAGGATAGTTGAAGTCGGGCGTCCACCTGGAGAACAAGGAACTGTAGTTGAGGATAGTTGAAGTCGGGCGTCCACCTGGAGAACAAGGAACTATAGTTGAGGATAGTTGAAGTCAGGCGTCCACCTGGAGAACAAGGAACAATAGTTGAGGATAGTTGAAGTCAGGCATCCACCTGGAGAACAAGGAACCATAGTTGAAGATAGTTGAAGTTAGGCATCCACCTAGAGAACAAGGAACAATAGTTGAATATAGTTGAAGTCAGGCGTCCACCTGGAGAACAAGGAACAATAGTTGAAGATAGTTGAAGTCAGGCGTCCACCCGGAGAACAAGCAATAATAGTTAAAGTTTTTGGAAGTCAGGCATCAACCTGGAGAACTATGTACAATAGTTGAAGATAGTTGAAGTCAAGCGTCCACCTGGAGAACAAGGAACCATAGTTGAAGATAATTGAAGTCAGGCGTCCACCTGGAGAACAAGGAACAATAGTTAAAGTTTTTGGAAGTTAGGCGTCCACCTGGAGAACAAGGAACAAATAGTTGAGGATAGTTGAAGTCAGGCGTCCACCTAGAGAACAAGGAACAATAGTTGAAGTTTTTGGAAGTCAGGCGCCCACCTGGAGAACAAGGAACAATAGTTGAAGATAGTTGAAGTCAGGTGTCCACCTGGAGAACAAGGAACAATAGTTGAAGTCAGGCGTCCACCTGGAGAACAAGGAACAATAGTTAAAGTTTTTGGAAGTCAGGCGTCCACCTGGAGAACAAGAAACAATAATTGAAGATAGTTGAAGTCAGGCGTCCACCTGGAGAACAAGGAACAATAGTTGTAAGTTTTTGGAAGTCAGGCATCCACCCGGAGAACAAGGAACAAATAGTTGAGGATAGTTGAAGTCAGGCGTCCACCTGGAGAACAAGGAACAATAGTTGAAGTTTTTGGAAGTCAGGCGTCCACCTGGAGAACAAGGAACAATAGTTAAAGATAGTTGAAGTCAGGCGTCCACCTGGAGAACAAGGAACAAATAGTTAAATTTTTTGGAAGTCAGGCATCCACCTGGAGAACAAGGAACAATAGTTGAAGATAGTTGAAGTGAGGCGTCCACCTGGAGAACATGGAACAATAATTGAAGATAGTTAAAGTCAGGCATCCACCTGGAGACAAGGAACAATAGTTAAAGATTTTGGAAGTCAGGCGTCCACCTGGAAAACAAGGAAGAACAATTCAAGTCAAGAAGTGAAGCGTCCACCTGGAGACCAAGGGAAGGCAACAATGGTCAAAAGAAGACAATTCAAGTTTCAAGAGAAAAACAATTCGAGTTCCATAGGAAAGGGAGAAGTAGTTCAAGATTAGCAATCAGGCATCCACCTGAGGAAAAGGAAACTACAATTCAAGTCAACAACAAAGGAACTTCAGAGGAAATACAAGTCAACAAGGCAACAACAGTCGCAAGATCAAGTTTGAAAATAAATCTTTGTAATTCATATACTATAGCTTAGTCTAGCTTCTTTATTTTTAGCACGATGTAATAAGGAGGTCAGTAAACAGTATCAGCAGCAGCAGCAGAAGCAATAACAATGAAATCACAGCTTCATGGTAGTCCCAGCTACCAAAATTCTCGAACTACATTGACCTGATTCCTTTTTAGCCAAGGATATGTAGAAAACCTTTGAAGCAGAGGTTCAGTCAAATCTTTCAAAGAATGTTTCACACGGAGTATCCAAACAGGTAAAAATCGCTCGTATCCGCTCACTTTATCTTTGCACGAAAAATCTTTGTGTTTCCGGACAAAGAGGGGCAGCTGTGAGCACGTGACTTTTGCCCTATGTGAATTACTCCCAGAGAATCCAAAATAAAATAATTTTTTTTTTGTTTGCAATTTTGTGGATTTTTGTAGTATCTTCCGTAATTGTTTGCCTTTACCTGTGCGTGTTTATTTGGTTTAAATTAATGGAAAATAAAAAAATAAGTATCATTTGCATTTAGGATTTAATTTTACAATTAAAATTAATTAATCAAGTGTTTGTTTTGCAAAAATAAAAAGATTTACAAAAAATAACGTATTTTTGCATTTTTAATGTTTAGTGTTAAATTATGTGATTTTTTTTATTTGGTATTTAATTATTGATAATAATTATTATTCAGAGATACTTAACATTTTTAGTTAATTTGGATTTTTGTAATTTAATTTAGAATTTTGATTTTAATTGATGAAAGAAAGGATTTTGAAAAAATATATATATAAAAGAGGAAGGAAATCAGTTGGGCCAATTTTAATAAAATCTACAAAGCCCAAATCAAAAAATACCAAAGATCCGGTCAAAACCCGCCCCAGTCCAACCCAGACCAAGCCCCAATCCGGTCGTTTCCAGCCTCATCCAAATGACGCCATTTCAGGCCTTGTAATCTGGACCATAGAATTGTTTGATCAAATGGTCCAGACTCTCGATCGTTACCCGTCTCACCCACAACCCGACCCATCCTCGAATCGGTCCAACCCCACGTGATGAGAAACGACCACGGTTTAATTATTGATTCGATCAGAACCGTTGGATTGTAATCATCTAATGGACATAATTAATTCTCTAATTTTAATATACCCAACTCTCACAACCCCTACCCCCCCCCCAATTCCTCTCCTTCATCTCATCGGAGAACCAGACATAACGCCGCCTTCCACCACTTACTCCGCCCATCGAAAATCGCCTCACGGCGGTTTCGGTGGCCCAATGACCTCCAAAATTACACCATAGAACTGTCTCGCTCCCATCTTCCCAAATCCCCAGACCATGTCCCTCGAATCCCCTCAATTCGGTTTGAATATTGGATCGAAAATCGACCCCAAACCCTAACTTACCCAATCACACCTCAATTAACACCCAAGGACCCCCTCACCTCCCTCTTTCCGAATCCACAGTCTGTTTCCTTCGAATGACCCTAGAACATGTCGAACTTCGTTTTGAAATAAAGGTTGTAGAGTGTCAAGATCTAAGTTTGGGTGGATTAGGACCAGAACGAGCTTTGGTCATGTGTTTTCATTTGAGAACACATGATCGAAGCCCCTTTTGGTCAAAATCAAGATTTTAAAGGCAATTTCAAAATCAGACCTCATTTTAGGTATTTCTGTTCACTTTCTTCTTGGTTTGGCATGATTCTTTTATCATTGTGATTGTTTTTTATTTATTTTTATTTTCTTGATATGGTTGTTAATCGTCTCTGCATCTGTTTCATTAGAATTGCATCTGCATGATTTTCATTTCACAAGAACTGGTCTTCACTCTAATTGTATTTTAGTTTGTTAGTTTTCTTTTAATTCTGATCTAAAGGGAGGCTATTCAATTTAGGGGTTTTCTTTGATTTCAAAATGTGTTGCTCACTGTGTTAAGATTTTGTCATGGGTCTGGTTTCGAATTTCGAAATCCAGGTTTGTCGGGAAAGCCCTAAGGAATCCAATGGGCTAAAAGCCCAGGTTTGATTTGCCTTGGATCAAATTGACCCAAGTTGGCCTGGCAAGATAATTAACAGGGATTTTAAGGGTTAGTTTGGGAAATTTGGACTCCCAATAATTAAAATAAGGGTTGCTAACAAAGTTAAGTGGTGCACCACTGAATTTAAATAACAACATTAGGATAATGATTAATTAAAAATTGGAAAAAGGGTATTGGTAGTGAAAATGACACCAGTTTAGTACCCTTTTAGGAGTTGGAAATTACAGAACATGGAGGCATAATTAAAGAGCTAAAAAATACAAGTGTAAAAGGGTATACAGGCTGGAAAGAGAGGGGACTGATTGATATATAAGTGAGAGAGGTCTGAGGTGGAAAAAAATGGAGAGAAAAAGGACAGACATTGATAGAGAGAAAAACAGATAGACTTTTAGACTCTAAAAACCTGAAAATACACTCAGAGGTACACACACTGATACAGACACTGATAGACATACACAAAGAGGGTCTTAGAATAGAGTACAAAGAAAGAAAAAGAGTTTAAGAACTTCAGTGATAGAAGTCCAGAAAAATTGGTTACTATTTCATTAGAGTTTTGAGTGATCTTTCAGTTTTCTCTTCAATCTAAAATACTTTTAAGTAGCTTGAGGTTGGGTTTGGTGTCTGTTTGGTTAAGTGTTGTTTGAAACTGAATTTTGGTTTGTTGAACTACATTCTCTGGATTTTGGAGTTGTTTGGGTTTAATGTCTCATTGGACTAGAGGTTGATGTCTGCTGGTGTGTTGTGAGCTTGAAGCTGAATTCTGGATTGTTTTACTTCACTTTTCTGATTTAAAAGTCAATCTTAAATTGGTGCTAGCTGTCTGCTGTTGCTACTGAATCCTTACCCTTCCTCTTTGTTCTTCCTATATCCAGGTACATAACTCTTGTAGCTCTACTTGTTTGGGTGAAGTCTTGAGTTGAAGAAAAATGAAAAAATGAGAAGAGGATTCTTAAAACAAGCTTGTAGTTGTCTTCCTTTTGATTTAGTCCTTGTTTTGTGAAGTTTATCTTCTGTTAAGTATACTGTACAACTTAGTTGATTTCTATTAAGTAGTTATGTCTCATCTTTTGAAATTTGACCAAGAATTTGTATGTAAAACTTAAAACAATCTGCTAGATGGACTGAAACTCAGATATACGTGCATACTTAGATTTTTTTGGATTTTGGAAGTTATTGGAGTCTGCTTGTTGAATGAATTTTTCGTAAAGTTCTGATAATATGTTAAGCATGTTAAATTGGTCAGGGGTTCATGTGTCGGTTTAATTGAATATATTGTTGAGTTTCTGAATTATAACTGTGGAAAGGAGAAAATGGTTCATAGTGCTCCAATAATAGGATTAGTTCATTTTTTGTCTGATTATGAGCATATGCAGTTGGGATCTTTGAGTTGTTCATTATTAGTTCAAAACTATGAAGAATCAAGCTCGGTTTTGTTTTCAATGTAGTCTAATTGAATTGCAAATAGTGACGAGGTTGGCTGTGTGAGATTTGATTTTGACTCTCCAATTTCGGCAATGTTGGTGAGCCTCCTGAGGTGGGGCAGCCTTGCCACGCCTAGAAGGACTTGTCTAGAGGCCCACCATCAGTGAAATTATAGTGTTACAAGCCAAAACCCCAAATAAGCAGAATTTTGATCCCATCATTCAGTTGACTTTGGGCCAAGTTTGAATTTCATTTTAAATCGTTTCATTGTTTGCTCCGAATCCCTTCTAATCAACTAATTGCGGTTAGTTTTCAACAATGGAAGTGACCTTTTTGTTTCACTGTTTTCTTTATTTTTGAGTTTAGGCTTTAACATAAAATATCACTTCAGGCTCTCTAAGACTTTTCTTAATTTAGATTCCTCACAAATAGATGGTAGTGAATCATAGTTAGGTGACTTAATAATGTATGGTTTTCCTGAATTAGTATAGAAATCTTAAATCAAAATTGATGTGTGCCATGCCGAACAAAAATAACAATTGCATGGCCCTCATTTTAATTAATTTTTTTAATCCTTAGAACTCGAGGCGTGCCGTTTAGTAAATTCCATGGCCCTCGCAAAGTGCAAACACGTAGTTGCTTTAGGATCGCATTTTAACAATTTACTTTCCTAAACTAGGGTATACATTTATGTGACCCAAATCCAAATCTCAACAATGTTAAAATAGGTCAAAAGCTACGGGTGCATTTATGTAACGTAGATCGAGACGTGTTTTAATAACGTTGCAATTCTTCTCTAAAAATAAATAAATAAAGGGGTTGAAAAGTTAAAATGCACATAGGTTTAAACATGTATTAAAAATCAGACAACATGTCATTTATAACAGTTGAGCGACCGTGCTAGAATCACGAAATTCGAAAATGCCTAACACCTTCTCCCGACAGAATTCCTTACCCGGATTTTTGGTTCGCGAACTGTTAAACAGAGTTATTCTTTTCCTCGATTCGGGATTTAGACCGGTGACTTAGGACACCATAAATCTCCTAAGTGGCGACTCTGAATCTTTTAATAATAAATCCCGTTTCGATTGTCCTTTAATTGGAAAAAAACTCCCTTTATTATATCCCTTTCCGGGGGTGCAGGTAAAAAGGAGGTGTGACAGTACTTTTAACTTCAACACATATTTCACACTTATTAATAATATTTGAGTCCAAACTACATATTAATCCTAGCGATTGCATTTTCTTTATATACGCGACATTAACATGTCCTAGTCTAGCATGCAACAAAGAAATTGACTCAACCATATAAGCAGAAGAAGATGCATTTTTATTGTTAGTATCGAAAATATTAAGCACAAATAAACCATGGTTACAATATCCATTGCCCACAAAAATATCATTTTTGGTTAATACGACCTTATTATTTTCAAATGAAACCTTCACTCCAACTTTTCCTAATAACCCTACTGAAACCAAATTGGTTTGGATATTAGGAACATGCAATACATCACTCAATGCTAGAGTTTTACCACATGTAAGTTTGAGAAGAATTTTTCCTTTCCCACGAACACGAGTTGTTCTTGAGTCACCAAGATAAATAGTTTTTTCTCCTTCCTCAACTTGGGTGTAAGACAAAAATTTATTTTAGTTTGCACAAATGTGCCTAGTAGCACCCAATCTCTCACATTGGCCACATTATTTATTTGAAAAATAATCACAATAATTATATTATCCGCTTTAGTCAAATTTAATTTTGACTTAGTGAGATTGTCATTTACCCCAGCTCTTCTCTTGCATTGAGATACATTTTTCTTGAAAGTTTTAATTTTAGCATTAGATATGTAACCATGTCTCTATCTACATACCTTTATTTTGATATTAGTGTCTGCCAAAGTTGTGGATGCAATAATGTATTTGCAACACCATGGATATCTGGCAGGACAGCTGGAACAGTAGCAGCAGAAACAACACCAAAATTGGTAGCACCATAAAAAATTTCCGCAGTAGCATTATTTGCCATAGTTTCTTAGATTGTAGGGGAATTATACGAAAAAATAACAATAATAATACTGCAATAATATTATTTGTAAGAGGATACACTGATTGACTTGAGTCGTGCTGGGCACTGTCCTAAGAAACTATTTCAGCAACGTGAAATGTTTTCCCAGGATTAAACAAGCTCATCTCTAATTTATTTAGAGGATACAGAAATCAGCAAAATATTTATATTACCATAATCCAATAAGATTGAAAGGAGAACAGGACAAAGAAAATGGAAATATGAGAAGCTAAGAGAGAAAGAGAAGAAGGCTAAGTAGAAAAGCACTTCTAATGGGATTATCATTGTACAACCAAATGATAGTTATTTATACTTGAAATTGTATGTAAATTTATAGTGCATGGCAAGAAGGTGGCTAATCAAGTTTGCCACTAGACATTTATAGTGCAAGGCAAGAAAGTGGCTAATCAAATTTGCTATTTGGCATGGCTTTTTAGAAGGCTAAGACACTTATCTTTAAAACATTGCCAACAATAAATGCGTCTAGAATAAACGATTAGCCTGGGTGGAACGTAAAGGTGCTAGTGTACACTGGCTTCCCATGGCTAACAAAACCCTGAAAATACAACAACAATAACAACAACCCAGTAAAATCTCACAAGTGAGGTCTGGGGAGGGTAGTGTGTACGCAGACCTTATCCCCTATCCCAATAAAACCCTGAAAATGAGAGATTCAAATAAGCCATGTCCTGGAATAGAACTAGACTTATTGTTCTCGGGTTGAACCACATACATAGTCGCCAATTCTAGAAATTTTTATGTATACTAATTTGTGATCATTTATTAGTTATAATATATCTCCACCTCCTGACCTTCCCATATTATCTTTCTTTTAAGATCTATTCATACCCTTGGGAAAAACGTTAAATAGTCTTAATCATGAGAGTTCTGTCTACATTATTTATTATTCCTTGAACGTCTAGCTTAATTAGTCTTCACTACTGTAAATAGTAAGGGTAGCTCAGTAACAGGTGACCTTTTATTTTGCAAACTTCATATATTTTTGAAACAAATTCAGTTTGTTAAGACTATTAATGAGATCATTTCTACTATAATAGCGGGTGCAAATTATTAGTTCTTAAATCGAATGTGAAAGCAGTTTGATAAGGCGCGACAAAATTGAGCAGTTTCTGAAAAGAGGAACATTCGACATTTCATTCTGCATGCTCGTGATACCTTGCTCGATATACTGCATCTTGTTGGTGGATATATATTACTGAGAATTTTATTCCCCATATCCTAAACCAGAATTTTTTCTTGGAATTATCTTTTGTGAGAAAACAAAGATAAGTTAATTTATTTTAACTTAATGAAGGACTTGGTGTCGCGAAATTGGAGAGTTGACTTTTGTTTTTTGTTTTTTATTATTTAGTTATCAGGTATCTTGAATCCTTCTCTAGTGTAGTTTCCTATACAATTCTAGTCTTCTTTTTTATGCTTTCATATCGAATAAAAATGAATCCGGATTGCATATTTGACATTTACACTGGAAGAAGATCTTTTAATATTCTATCCAGCAACAATTGACAAACAACAGTTAATATGACGATTAATTCAAGACAGTTAGCAAATACTCCAGCTAATTAAGATAATAGAGAATTGGTGACTCATAGTTGTGGTCGGAGACAGAGCCAGTATTGAAAGTTGTGATTTTTGATGTTATCATCGAACCCTATCTCGTTTTAGTTAAATATTTACTGAGTTCTTTATACAAATACAAAGTTTAAGCAAAAACTACTCAGTTCGTCTGAACCCATAGCTACTACATTACCTCCGCCTTGTGGTTACGGTAATGCGTTTGCTGTCCAATATTATTTGGTTTCCGTATGAGTCTCGAGGCCTTAGATTGTGGTTGTCTTACTTTGAAGAGGACAAACCATATAAATAATGTCGAGTAGAGCTTATGCACTCTTTATATTTTGTCTCCATCACTTGAGTCAATAAAAACTAAGCTTCATCATAAATCATGATGGAAAAAGTATATATGATTGTGGTATATAATGTAATCCAATTGTAATTTGTAAAAATAAATGTCACTAAAATTTACTATGATATTCACAATTATAATTTATGGGGTTCTAGCTCCTAAAGCTTTAATAATATCGACATATGTTGCGAGAAATAATGAAGCCACAACTCCTGCATACCATGTGCGTAAACGATGCCTTAATTAGTTTCTCACTAGAATAATATTAAGGAAAAATAATTAAATCCTAACACTTGATATAGATCAATAATTGGTGAGGTCATTTACCTAATAATGAATCTCACATGATGACCATTTAACTTCAATCTGTATCATAATAAAGATTCTGAATATGCATTGTTGATAAGAGATTAAAGATTAGTTATAGCCCTCAAGCTTGATTTTGCAACTGAAATATTTTAGGGTTTAGGTAAACTACATGATAGAAATGATGATATCAATGAGTCAGACCTTTTGTTTTAATAAAGAAAAGATAGAGAAAAGAAAAAGGTTCCAAAAGGTGAGTTAAGCTATAAAGTTAATTCCGGCTTTTGAGTTCTGAAAGAGTCATTTATTAAGGATATATACTCCAAAGTTTGGGGTATTTTTTTGAGTTTAATTTTGTGAGGAGCAATTGGCCGGTGGGAAAAAGGGTCCTACAGACAATTTGCATTATCTGCTCCTAACTTTATCCAATTGGTGGAGAAATTATTCTTTTAATTTACTCCATTTATTATGCTCGCTTAGACCTTATACTCCCTCTATTTACTTTTACTTGCTTGACTTTTTACGTTCCTCTAAGAAATATTTTCTCCTGTCCAAAAAAAATAATTTTTTAGAAAATTTTCATACATATTAAAAAATCTATCTTTTAACATTTATTAGCAATAAATGACCATACTAATATTTACTATCTCACATAAATACTCCTAACACATATTCCAATATTATTTACTCCAAGGACAGTGTAGGAAAAAAATAATTAATTCATTCTTGAAATCTAAAAAAATTACTTATTTTGGATCACAAGAAAAAGGCAAAAAAATCACTTATTTTGGATCGGAGAGAGTAATAAATGAAGTGCATAATTTATCATGATACACATATTAATTGATGCATATTTTATTGGATTTGAGAAAATAATTTGAAATGAGTAATAAATAATGTTGGAATAGCAGCAAAAAAATTTGATATGCGTAAAGTGTCAAGTAAAAATAAAAATCTATTTTTAGTATATATGCCAAGTAAAAGTGAACGGATGGAATAGTAAACTCTTTCTATTTAATCGTGGTATGTTCAATTTAATTTGCGCATATTTATATAAGGTATTTATTACTTTCTACCAGTATAGATATTGAGTAACAGTATTTACTAAAGCTTGGATAGATAAAAAGGAAATCACCTACTTATAGTTTTGCTTATCACATAATCCCAATTCATTGACTATCAGACCACATGTGTGCTAAAACGTTAATAAACTCTTTACCAGTATTTCTTGACATGTTCTTTACTCTTTAAGTTATTTTCGGACAAACGATACATAAGAGTGAAATACAAGTAACTTTGATATAAGAACTCTTATAGCATGTTTAGTCAAGCTGAAAAAATTGGCTTTGAGAAGTATTTTCTTAAAAGTATTTTTGGTAAAAAATAATTTGTATTTGGCTAATTAATTTGAAAAGTATTTTTGAACAATAATTAGTGTTTGACCAAGTTTTTAAAAACAGCTTCTAAGTGAATTTTTCGCAAAATTGCTTTTCAAAAAAGTGTTTTTAAAGATAAGCTACTTTTTTCTGCTTCTTCAAATTAAATTGCTTCTGTTTCTCCTCAAAAACACATTTTTGAAGGAAAAAAAATGCTTCTAGAATTGAAAAGGCTTGGCCAAACAGACTATTAGAACTATCGTGGGAATCCTCTGCATGTATGTAAATGTTGTTGGGGTTAAAGTGGTGGTGTGAATGGGAAATGAGGGAAGAAGGTAAAAAGGCAACTTTAGCTTTTGCACTTTATCCCTCATTGGTTAAAGACAAGCATTTTGTTGGGTTTAAATATAGAAGCACTTCCTTAAGCTCTTAAAAGGAGATAAGAGGAAGGGGCCTCGTGTCGTCGTCGTCGTCGCTCGGCTTCGGATTCGGATTCGGTCAATTGATATGATTGATTGATAATTTTTTGGACCAATAAAATAAAATTAATTAATTTTTCGTCTTTAATTTATTCAAATATTCCCGCATTAATTAAACAGCCATCAGAAAGGCTGTCTTTCGCACCCTTTCAATCCAGAATTCGTTGGCTATAAATAACCAGTCATTCCTTCAGAATTTTTCACTCTGAAATTTTCTGCTTCATCACCTTCTTCTTTCTGCATCATTACTTTAAAACAAAGTAAGTTCCTCGTGTGGTTTGCTCCATAACTTTTGAGTTCGCCTATAACTTAGTGGTTTGAAGTGCCGCTGCCGCTAAGTTGGAAGTTCCGTTCTATCCTGGGAAGAATTTATCCGTCAATCTTGGGCAACAGTGAGCGGATAAGATTCTTTAAGGACACACAAGAAACTTGTGGGCTCGAAACATAATTCTGCCAATTTCTGTTCATTTATTTTATTTTTATTTTTTTTGGTTTCGTCACTTATAAGTTATAATAACAAGCTTAAAGAATCTTATTTATATATATCATTGTTATTCTGATTTTGAAGTGTCCGAAACCTTAGTGGTTTTCTGAACAGTTTTGAAGAATAATCTCTTCATTGTGTTAAAATCAGTTTGAAGAATAATCTCTTCACTGTGATAAAATCAGTTTGAAGAATAATCTCTTCACTGTGTTGTCTTGGTTTGAAGAATTAAATACTTCACCATTTACTGAATCTGTTTGTGTCGTATTGACAGAAATGGCTATCGGAGAGGAACAAAGTGATTCTGCTGCGACTGTTACTGTTCCTAGTCGTCCTACTACACCTGCAACGGCTATGCCACCAGCGGAAAAGCCGAAAAAATTTTCTGATGTAGACTTTAAGAGATGGCAGCAAAAGATGTTCTTTTATCTAACTACTCTAAGTCTGCAAAGGTTCATTCAAGGGGATGTTCCAGTCGTGCCTGAAGGAACCCCTAACAACGAGCGCTTCCTTGTTATTGAGGCTTGGAAGCACTCTGATTCCCTGTGCAAAAACTATATTTTAAGTGGGCTAGAAGATGGCTTTTAAAACGTTTATAGCGTCATGAAAACATCAAGAGAATTATGGAATGCTCTTGAAAAGAAGTACAAGACAGAAGATGCTGGATTAAAGAAGTTTGTGGCCGCCAAATTTCTGGAGTTTAAAATGATTGATGGTAAATCAGTTATAACACAAGTTCAAGAACTGCAAGTTATTGTTCATGACCTCCTTGCTGAAGGTACAAAACAAATTAATATTTTTATTCAAGATATTAATTATTGTACTAATTATAAATTTATGATTGAAGGTATGGTCATAAATGAGGCGTTTCAAGTTGCGGCATTTATTGAAAAGTTGCCTCCGCTATGGAATGACTTTAAGAATTACTTGAAACATAAGCGCAAGAAAATGATGCTTGAAGACCTTATTGTTCGTCTACGGATTGAAGAAGACAACAAGGCTGCTGAGAAGAAATCTCGTGTAATAATGGGTGCTAATATTGTTGAGGAAGCTTCAA